>JAPQWV010002840.1:0-49646 GCA_027422505.1 Craterostigma plantagineum | reverse complement strand
ACTGTTCCATTGATTCACCGACTGGTTTCTCTTCATCTATCGGCGGCGCCGCCGTGCTATGGCGAAGAAGAAGAGGACGACGCGATTGGCTGTGACTTCTCCACCTGCTGAGGTGACGAAATCACCCATTGGGAAATGCGATATGCCCCACAATCCACACACCCCACCTATCCAGACTACCCCAAATCTGAATGACGTTACCAAAATCATTGACACTTTCCTCAGTCACTCGAAGACTACCAGAGAATCTGCTATATTAGCGCGACGCTTGTGAAAGAAATGGAGCAATCGAGTGGCAAGCTAGGGATGGAGAAGGTTGAACAGACAATTGAAAAACTCACTCGGTATGGGCCATTTCGACATCTCCAAGCTGCGCAATGCTGGTACTAAACTCGACTACATCGAACCGATGAAGGAGGGTAGCCATGAAGTAGGGCGAAATTTTCATGGATGATATAGCGATGAGGTACAATACTGGAAATCTGCGATTCTCTGTTATGTACTGGGAGCTAACCCACCATTTGCGGTTATGAACGGATTCCTGAATCGTGTGTGGAAGAAACATGGGCTGCAGAAGGTGATGCAGGTCCGAGCAGGTTTTATTTCTTGCAAAGTTTGAGACGGAGGAGATACGAGACATGGTCCTTCAACTGAGGTGCTGCAGTTTGACAAAAAACCGTGGTACTTGCGCCTTGGACGGACTTTACTCAGTTTAAAAAGGGGATATTGACAAGGTTCCCATCTGGGTACAGTTCCCCCACTTGGAACTCAAGTACTGGGGGATGAAGAGCCTAAGCAAGATCGCTAGCCTTGTGGGAACCTCCAATCATGGCTGATGAAGTTACTAAGGAGAAGGATAGAGTCCAATATGCTCGAGTCCTATTCGAGGTGACCTGAAAAGGAACTGAGGGACCGAGTTAGCTTCTTGAATGAGCACGACCAATTAGTGGAGCAGGAAGTTACCTATGAATGGAGACCAGATAAATGCTCAAGCTGTGGGAAATACGGGCACAAGGTGGATGTCTGCAGGAAGATTGTCAGGAAAGAAGGGATACCTGAACCACGGGAAGTGTCCTTGGGAGAGACCCTGAGAAAGCACCGGGATAACAAAAACCCTGCAGATGAGGAGGGATGGATCACTATAGCATGAGGAAACTGAGAATGAATGGTGACAATACATCACCAAAGGACGCAGGGCAAACCAGTGGGGCAAATGGGGGAGAGGAACCAGAGCAGCATTCCCCAGGTACCACCTGACTTGGAGTTGAGCAAACTGAGATACAACAGGGGGGGCCTGCTCCTTCCTCATGGATAAGAACTCATATGGAATGTACGGGGTATGAATACCCCGAATAAACAGGCAGAGATTAGACTGAGGTGTGGGAGACTTCAGACTACTCTTGTGTGCCTGGTAGAAACAAAGCTGAAGCAGGACAATGTGCAGGGTATAATGAACAGGTGCTTTAAAGGGTGGAGTTATGTACATAACCTAAATAACCACCACAATGGAAGGATTATAATTCTGTGGAATAGTGAATGGAATGTCAGCACCATCTATCATCAGTCGGCTCAACTCATACATACTAAGGTGGAGAAGCAGAGGGAAACATGCTACATGACTTGTGTCTATGGGCACAATAACCCTGTGCTAAGAGAAGAGCTATGGGCCGGACCTAAGAAGAATCAAACAGGATGCTGAACCGTGGCTAATTTGGGGTGATTTCAACAATGTGTTATCGATGAGGATAGGCTGGGTGTACTAGTGTCCAATCCTCTGAATATGAAAACTTCTGGAGCTGCTTGAGAGATTGAGGATTGGAAGAAAATCAGAAGGAAGGACAGCATTATACTTGGAATAACAAGCAAGGAGCAGGCACTCGCATTTACAGCAAGATAGACTGGGCCTTGGAAACTTGCAATGGATTCAGCAGAATGCGCATACTGAGGCTCACTTTTTGCCCGGAGGGGCTTTCTGATCACTCGCCTATCTTACTTAAAAACTGGCAGGACCTTAGTTCAGAAGAAAAGAGCATTCAAATTCTTCAATATGTGGGTGGATTCTCTAAATTCATGACTGTAGTGGCAGAAAATTGGACCAAATGCTCGCCAATGGCAACAAAGGGAAGGCACTTGATCAAGCAACTGAGAAAGATGCAGGGTCACCTCAGAAAACTTAATACTGACTATTATGCTAATATTGTGCACAAAACTGAGGAGGCTAGACAAGAGCTGGAAGCTGCCCAAAATGCACTAAGCAGAGACCCTCTGAACAGCAGACTCGTTGAACTAGAAAAAACAACTGCTGAAGGATTCCAATTCTTTAGCAGGGCGTGTGAAAATTCTAGCCCAGAAGGCTAAAGCTGATTGGCTCAAGGAGGGGGATAGAAACACAAAATTCTTCCATGCTGTCATTAAACAAAGGGTATACAGGATAGGATTACATCAATCGAGAGTAAGATGGGAGGATATTGGAGGAGCCAAAGGAAATTGTGTCCTACTTGGTGGAATACTATGAGAATATCCTGGGCAATGCGGGCAGTGGACAGGTGGAACTTGATGAGGAGGCACTGAAGCAGGGGGAGATCTTATCTATTGAGGATCAGTTCTCACTCATGGCCCCCTTTACCGGGGAGGATGTTAAAGATGCACTCTTCTCCATACATAGGGACAAAGCCCCCGGGCCAGATGGATACAATAGTGAGTTCTTCATGGGCAGCGTGGCCAATCGTGGGGGATGACTTGACTGAAACTGTTTTGGAATTCTTCCATACTGGACAGCTGCACAAACCTCTGAACCTCGACCACCATAACCTTAATACCTAAGGTGGATCAGCCGCGGTTTGGTAGAGATTACAGGCCTATTGCATGCTGCAATACAGTATACAAATGCATCTCTAAACTTCTATGTAGTAGATTGAAAACTGGTGCTGCCCAGACTTATAAATGCGAATCAAGGGGCCTTTGTATATGGGAGATCAATCGGACATAAATCATGATTAGCCAAGAGCTCCTTAGACTGTATAACAGAGGGCAGGTTTCCCCCAGGTGCATGATGAAAATAGACCTACGGAAAGCCTATGACACAGTCGAATGGCAGTTTTTGCTCAGCTTGCTAAAATCCTTCAGATTTCCTGTGAGATTTGTGGCATGGATAGGGAATGCATTACAACTGTGACTTACCAATTATCCATAAATGGAAACCTGAGGGGCATATCCAGGGGTCTCGGGGGCTGAGACAGGGTGACCCCATGTCTCCCTTACTGTTTGTACTGGTCATGGAATATCTTACTCGAAGGCTAATCTTGGCATCGAAGGCAGGCTGCGTTCAGATTCCATCCGCTCTGCAAAGAACTCAACATAGTGAGTCTCTGCTTTGCAGATGATTTGCTGATAGTATGCAAGGCACACCAACCATCTGTTGAACTGATTATGGAGTGTCTGCAGCATTTTCAGGAAGTCTCAGGCCTTGCAGCAAACTCATCGAAGTCTCACATATATATTGCAGGTACATCTCACTTTGTGAAGCAGAATATCATTTGCTTGACTGGTTTTACGGAGGGGTCCTTCCCCATGAAGTACTTAGGTGTACCAGTGTCACCTGCTAAGTGGAGCAAGCAGGATTGCGAGAGCTTAGTAAGCAGAATAAACCAAGAGAATTAATTGCTGGACTTCAAGAAACCTCTCATATGCCGGCCGCTGCTGCCTCATTAACTCTGTTCTCTTGGCACTACACTGCTATTGGGGTGCTATGTTTGTACTACCTGCCAGTGTGGTGAACAGAATAGACCAAATATGCAGGGAATTTCTTTGGGGTAGAGGAGTGGGGGGCAAGGTTATGGCATTGGTGGCCTGGGAAACAGCTTGTCTGAAGAAGAGTTGGGGGGGACTGAACCTTAAGGACTGTGGCACTTGGAATACTGCTAGCATAGGGAAATGATATGGGATATATCGAGTAAGAAAGATAACCTATGGATTAAATGGTTGCATGGCTGCTACTTAAAAGGAACAGGTTTTTGGGAATATCAGAAAGCAGGAAGTAATAGCTGGCAATGGACGCAGATCCTTAAGATTAGGGACCTGTTTCGAGATGGATACAGACAAGGTGTGTGGCTGGCTGCGAAGAATGGGTGTTATACCACTACATCTGGATACCTATGGCTGAAAGAACCTCGGGAAAGATGGTAACAGCAGCTGTAGTATGGAATAGATGGAATATGCCTAAACACGCTTTTATCATGTGGCTCATTATGCACAGAAAGCTATTAACAAGAGACAGATTAGTAAGATGGGGAATCAATATTACTGACACAAACTGTATATTATGCTCGAGGGTTGAGGAAAGCTTGAACACTTACTCTTTGACTGTGTGATAGTCAAAGCGTGGCCAAAGAGGCTAGCAATTGGCTGCAGATGGTGATACCCCATCCCATAGGAAGCTGGGGAAAGAAACTAATACGATTGGCGAAATGCAAGAGCATCATATCAAGAATCCAAATAGCAGGTGTGGTTGCCATGGCGTACATATTGTGGAAGGAGCGCAATGCTAGACTACATGGATCGAGTGCTAAGTCAGCTCAGGAGCTGTTCCAGATTTTCAAGACCACTTCAAGACTCAAGTAATATGGATGAGGTTTGCAAAGCCTTCACGAGGAGAATGGAATCATACACCAGCTACAGCGATCTTAATGGTATTAGCACGGGTTGGGATGAGTTTATGTAGGAAACAATGGTACTTGTGGTAATGATAATCAGCTTTACCAAAAAAAAAAAAAAAAAAAAAAAAAAAAAAAAAAAAAAGATCGCCGTAGGGCCACTCATCACCAAGGTGATCAAGGGTTTACGGCTACTGGCCAGCGAATGCGCCCGAGATGGAGATAGTCGGAGGGCGCCACCCAGTGAACGAGGAGACGCTGGTGAAGATGAAGATGCTGGTGAAGGCGCCTACCTGGACTCGCGCCAACAAGGTGTACATATGGCACGGAATGTACCATGGCCAGACGGACCACGTACCCGTCCCCGACGACCAGCTCTACCTCGAGGGCCCCCATCCAATGGAGACGGACACGACAGCCACCGGACCCTCCTACTCCTCAGGTTACCATCACGGCGAGTCATCCGGCGTCGCTCCCTACGCGTACGCAGCGGATCTCGAAGCGCTCTGCCAGGACGTTCTAGAGACTCGGCGCCGACAGGAGGAGTACGGAGCGAGGAACGAGAAGCCCACCGCCAGTACAGGGAGGAGCTGGACCGCTACAACGAGGCCCTCCGAGGCATGGACCAGGCGCTCGAGCTGTCCAGGCGATCGATAGACCTCCTTCGCCGAGCAACGCTCGCCGCCGCCACCACCACCACCAGCACCTTAGGGGATTTTCCTTTTACTTTCTCTTGACATTTCGTGTTTGAGTAGTCGCGTGTGTTTCTCTTTTAATTCTAAGTTTAACGCTTATAACTATGTTTATAGTTAATCTTTGACTACTCTCTTTACGTCTATTTATCTCTTTAGCTAGCGCCTGGGTACACCTTAAGGATACAACGGTTAACGGACACGACTATCACGCGCTACGTCACGAACACCTCAAGACCACATCCTTTATTCGTCAGGGGAGTCACGCTCTTTTTTTTAAAACTCTTATTCCCTTCCTTTTATTGTTTAACGTTGAGGACAACGTCAGGTTTAAGTGTGGGGAGGGGATTCTAGTTTGAAAACTTACGTGAAAAAAAAAAAAAAAAATTTTATGACGTGTCTACGAGTTTTAAATTTTTGAGACGTATCTCTGGGCTAAAATTTTTCGTTAGAAAGGCATGAATTCTTGAACGCTGGCACGAGTTTTTGCGTTTATCTCGAGTTAGTCTGCATTATTATGAATCTTCGTGAGCAATTAGGATATGCATGACTGACTGAATCATGTTTGCCTGAATAGATTAGCACTGTTTGAGAGTTTCATACACATAACCCCGTTTCGTTGTGAGAGTTTGAGCCTGACGAGCTTATGCTCATTTTTTCTTGGTTTGTGTGACGTTCCTAGTCTATATCTCTCTAGAACTTGCCTGTCTAATGCGTGTTGAAACTGTTTTTGGTGTGTTAGTATAGAAATGATGAGGGCACTAGGAATTAAGTCCAGAGCCAAAACATCCCACCATAACTAACCCACTAGTTAGCCCCTTTGAGCCTGAGCCTATTCGTTGCGTACCTCACATGATATGAAATGCCCCTGACTCATCAAGCCTCCAGAAATCATATGAACCCGAATTCGTTAGAATAGAGCAGAAGTCGAACTTGAGAGTTACCGTTTCAGTGTATGGTTTGGTGTTCTTCTCTGTTTTGTTGAAATGACTCGCCCTGATTTGACGTTTTCTGAAATGACCTGATCCCTTTTCAATAAGCGTGCCCATAACCCTTTGGCAAGATATAGGTCTCGGTAATAAGTATCCCTAGGTACACGGCATTCGCTGTGACGATGTACTCTCTGCGACAAAACCGAACCTTGATGTTTTAGGGAATAAGGGTATAGTGCACTAGAGCGTAATTAAGGGGAAAGGGCAAAAAATGAAGGGAACTGAGTTGACAGGGGTCGGGCAGAAAAGTCTAGAATTTCGGGTAAGAATGTTGAATCCTATGCTGGAACGTGTGACTTTCTTTCTGTTCGATCATGCTATGTTCTTTGAATTTCTCGCTTACGTGTCCCTGGCTTAAAGATCACATGCACATTGTATATGCGCACCATTGCATGATTGTTCGATCCATGTTCTCCCGAAAAGACCCCCAGATTTATGCTGCCACTCTAAGCAGTAGATATGCGATTAGCCTGCAAGCCTATGGTAGGGGTTGGACTAGCGCACGAAATTTGAGTGATTCACTATAAATTTAGCCTATACACTGAGCGACTTGAGCGAATCCTTGTGAGATTATGAGTCTCGATTAGCAGTGCGAAGGAAGTTTAGGTCGACAAGTGCAAGTCATTAGTGTAGCGTCCATGATTGTTTGCTTGATTCTTTTCGTGCCTTCTAGCTTTGATGATAAATTGCGAACGATCGTGTCGTTATCCTGATTTATGCCTTATCTAATTCCTAATTTACTTGAGGACAAGCAATGCTTAAGTGTGGGGAGGTTTGATAAACGCATTTTAGTGCGTTTATCGTAGTACTTTATTGGGGTATAATATAGTTTTAGCAATCACTTTGAGCATTATTCAACATATTTACACTTATTTTGATATTAAAGGAGCTTGGGACGAGTTTTCGGGCGAAAAGGAGCGAAAACGGAGCAGAACGGAGCAAAAAGGGGCAAACACTGCCCTCTGTCACGGTCAGACGCATCACGCGTCACGGCCGTGACGAGGACAGCGGCCAGAGGAGTGGAACACTGATGATGGTCACGGCCGTGACTTTCCGATGCACCTGGCCGTGACGCTGGACAGAAAGCGACGATGAACTCACTGCCAACGGTCACGGCCGTGACACCCTGTGCACTTGCCGTGACGCGTATATAGCGATATTCTCGCGTAGAGTCGGCGATGGTCACGGCCGTGACGACCCTTGCACTTGGCCGTGACCTTTGACAGAAAGTGACGAGACGCGAACAGTGTTGGTCCACGGTCGTGACGGCCCATGTCCTAGGCGTGACCGACACGGGAATAGCTATAAAAAGCCCAAATTCGTCCCAGAAAGGGCACAACTTACCAGAGATCAATTCCCAACCATCCAGAGACGAAATTAGGCGAAAAGAACAGGAAATCCCGTCCCGGAGCGCAAGAGACGGATCAACGAAGAATTCACGCCGAATTAACGAAGAACGAAGATCTTTCCACGAGATCACCTCAGATTCATCAGTAGGAAAGATCATGAGTTCTTCATCCTTATCTTTTAATTCTTTAGTTGTTTCTCCTTCAATTATGCGTAGCTAAATCCCCGTTGTGTTCGGGATTAGATGAACGCTAGGATAATTCGTAGTTAAGACATATATTATCGTGACTTTGTGTTTTTGACTATTTATCGTTCTATGAATAAGTTTCGTTGCTTTAATATGTCTATGTGTTAAAGTGATTGTGTGGAAAACGTTTAGGGTGACAGCTAAACAACGTGTAGGCCGTTCATAGAAGATAGGATTCGAGTATAGGGCGAAAGCAAATACTCGATCCTCGCCGTTAGTAATTATTGAATTTTAGATCCCCGCGAGCGTTTAGGGCGACAGCAAATTCGCGAGCGGATAGGAAATTACTGCGATTTAGTCTTAAGCACTTAGGAGCAATTTTACTGTCTTAGCCGATAATACCTAGCGGGATTCGAATCCCGAGCACGTCTTTATCATCTGAAAACTTTCGCATCAGTTAGTCGCGTTCTTTGAATTTCTGGTTGATTTAGGAAGATCTGTTAGGTTAAGTCATAAACAATCTGCGTATTTTATTTAGGCTAAAATATCGAATCGATAGGTCACTACTAGTACTTGATTTATTCCTCGTGTTCGATACTCGTTTACTCACTTTACTGCACTACAAACGATAGGTCCACTGCCTATCGCACGTCGGTGATAGTAATTTAGTATTCGTTTTAATTATTACTTGTCGCACTTTTCATTCACACACCACGTGTCGATCAGCAGTCTATGACGGCTCCGTACTTCGATAGCCAATCCATTCCAAGGATCACCTCATAATCATTCATAGGATAATTATGAGGTCTATGGGCAGTTCCTTGTCCCCGATTACTATTGGGCAATCCCGTAAAACTTGATTAGTTTGGGTGGAATTCCCGTTCGGAACTGTTACCCTAAATTCGCACTCAGCTCGGTGAGGCGTGACTCCTACTCTTGCAACATACTTAACGGATGCAAATGAATGAGTCGCCCCCGAGTCGACTAGGATGCATGTGGGGGTCTGGTAAACAAGGAGGGTACCTGTCACCACGGCCGGGTTATTTTCTGCTTCCTCAGAGGTTATAGTGTAGACCCTGGCCGGTACCCTTGGAGGTTCTATCGGGTTCCTATCTTGGCTTCCAGATCCACCTTCCGGACATGCCCTCGAATATGGCCCGTCTTGCCACACCTGTAGCAAACGGTGTTCTGGGAGTTGCAGACTCCCGGGTGTCTCCGTGCGCATTTCGGGCATATGGGTAGATCCAGCTGGGGTCTCCCTTGGTTGGGCTTGAACTGTGGGGGTGGTCCAGGTCGATTCTGGGGCCCCTGGTTTCCTTCCTTGGCAACGAATTGCCGCTTTGGATTACTTCCGCTCCCTTGCGGCCCTTGTACGAATTTTGCGCTTTGCTTCTTGGGCGCGAGCTATTCTAGACTCGGCCTGCTCCGCCACGAGCGCTCTCTCAGCCACTTGTGCATACGTAGCCCCTTGTACCCCAGCCATACTCACATCCCGATACAGTTCGGGCTTCAACCCCTCCATGAACCGCTCAATCTTGAGCGCGTCCGTGCTAACCATATGAGCAGCGAACCTTGAAGCTGCTCGAACTTCCTAATGTACTCCGCCACGGTCATGGTTCCTTGGCGGAGGTTGATGAACTCATTCATCCGCTGGGCTCTGACCGGGGCGGTGTAGTACTTTCCTCTGAAGATTTCCTTAAACCGGTCCCAACTCATCGTTAGTGGGTTCTCGATAGCTGAGACGGTGTCCCACCAATGTCCGGCGCTCCCCCTCAGCAGGTAGGCAGCGCACAGGACCTTCTCCGCCTCCGGGGTGCGGCTGTGCTGGAACATGTTTCTCCAGCGTCCTCAGCCAATCCTCGGCGGACGTGGGGTCTGCAGCATCCTCAAATAGTGGGGGATCGAGCTTCCTGAACCTCTCCCCGATCATCTCAATTCGCTCAGGTGGGGGAGGTAGATTGGCTGATTGCCCACCAGTATTTTGTTGCTGGATCAGCTGCTGGATCTGGGCCGACTGTTGCCGGACCAGCTCAGTCAGCTGCAGGATGGTAGCATCCCGACTGTCAGGGGGGTTATTAGTGTCCCTACCCTGATCAGATTCCCTGCTTCCTTCTCCTCTAAGTCTTACCATTTTCTCAACCTATCCTGATAATTCCTAAGGCCAATAAATCAAACCATACAAGAAATTCACATAATATGGTACTTACAAGCAAGGCCGCTTCCGTGCTTTTGAGTGTGTGTGTATGGACAGTCTGCAGGACCTGTGACCCGAAGCTCTGATACCACTCTGTCAGGACCCGTCGTCCCGCCCTCGTATTCCGTTTTAATTCTAAGTGTTTATGCTTTGTTATCGTGCGAATACGTAGAAATGCGAATAAAATTTTTCCTTTTAAAACATGCATGCGGAAGTCTTATATACATGTCAAGAGAATATTCGTAATTCATTCTACGAATCATCGAAATCGTGTTTACACAAAATACAAGTGTGTGTGTGTGTGTGTGCAGCCAAAAGCTCCCTATGCGCCCGGCCTTCACAGGTCGTCATCCATACACACACTCCCACCTCAAAAGCAGTCGGATTGCGTCAAAAGATCGCCTCTCGCGTAAAAGTCAGATCACGTACCGTGATCGTCAGTACCTACAACACGTAACATAAATAATGAGCCACCGAGGCTCAGTAAGCAGAAATTATGCATGAATGCACGTGTCCTAACGATCGACAATCCACGCCGTCGTTTCCTAACGCTCGTACTCTTTTCTCATACTCGTACTCTTTTCTTTCGCTCTTACTCTTTTCTTATACTCTTATCTCTTTACGGCCCTCGGCATTCAATTCCCCAGCCTCTTAATTCGGCCTTATCGTACGGAGTATTTACCCAGCCTCTTATTCAAGCCTTATCGTACGGAGTATTCACCCAGCCTCTTATTCAGGCCTTATCGTACGGGGTATCTACCCAGCCTCCTATTCAGGCCTTATCGTACGGGGCATCTACCCAGCCTCCTAATCAGGCCTTATCGTACGGGGTATTTACCCAGCCTCTTATTCAGGCCTTATCGGCTGCATAGGGGAAGCCGTGACTCTTCATTCGAGTCGACACACACGCCAATATCGGCGAATATACGTCGCACACAGGCGATCTTATGCACGCTCATACTCGCTCCTTGCGTACTACTCATGCGTGCAAGTGCTCATGCTATGCTCATGTACATATGCTAATCCTACTATCATGCATAGAAATAATCATATCATACGTACACATTTCATAGAAAATACACGAGCACGTAATTCACATACTTGGACGCAGGCAAGTTACGTGTCGTAGTTGAATTTCTACTTACTTGTCGTCCAAGCAAAATTAGTGTTCTCCCCGTTTGCTCCTATCGTTCGACCTTTTAAATAAAAATTATTGAAGTATTAGTACTTTGTTTCCTTGGCTGATTCGTCGGGATAATTAAATTCTGTCTTGTTAATTATTTGGACTTGTACAATTTTCTAGACTCCAAGTCACTTGATTTACGTCTTATTAAATTTCCTAAGTTAATTGATTTCAATTGCACATGATTTTTATAGCTAAGTTTCGACCAATCATCATGTACATTTGAGGGTCACTTTCAAGAAATTGAGTGGAATTGGTATTAGGTTTTCGATCGATTGAGCTTATTCATAAGAGTTTCGCTCGATTCAATTTCATCAAATTGAATTTCCCTAAACCCTAGCTTCGATCGAAACTATGCCCGGAATAAGGTCACTTTCGATCAATACCATGAAATTGATATTAGGTTTCGATCGAAACCGTGCATGAGCTAACATTACTTTCGATCGATTTGAACATGTTAAGATGAGTTTCGATCGTCGATTGCATGTACATGGAGGGGGTTTCGCCGAGTTTTTCTTCGATCGAAAGTCTCTCAATTAACTAGTTTCGCCGCGTTCTTACATCATCATGTCATCACCACTTTCGCTCGAAACCATGCATGGTAGGAAGATCTATTTAATTCAATTGCATGGCTTGGATTTGGGGTTGAGTTTCGCCGAGATTTGTTTCGGCCGAAACTCCCTTCTCATTATTTAACTTCGATCGATTGCATGAATTAGAATTTCAAGTTTCGATCGATACTCATGCATTGAGATGAGTTTCGATCGAAACTCATCCCTTATCAAATTGGCTATTCAGAATTAATTTGAATCAAATTGAATTTGTATTTCTCATGTTCGAAATTCCAAAATAATTCTCTGATTTCTCACTTTCGATCGAAGCTCTACTGTTCACCTAATTGAAACTGCTTTCTTCCTAATTCATCCCATCGAGACTCTGCATTTCACCCCTTTTTGGCTACTGAAATCGTAAAGTTCTTCCTTTCAGTAAATTATCTAGGTTCTAATTTGTACCAGAAACCATTTTGGAACTAGTTTTTACTTAATTCGGAACCTTATCACAAGCTTCTATATAGCATTTAGGGTTTTCGAAACCTTCTCCAACTACTTGCTTTTAATGCCATTAATAACTTTCAACTACACTTAGGGTACGAATTTAAAAGCTTAAGGAGGGTATTTCACTTACTAACTTCGAATTCCTTAGCTAGTTGTGGAAGTACTTGGTTGAAATTTTGTATCGGCTCCTTCCTTTTTCTCCTCCTTGTTCTTCGTTACTTTTTTTGGTGTTAAAGTGATTTGGATATTTCCTTACTTTTTATTGGTTAGGGCATGGGTTTCCATTTGGGCCCTTTCTTATCCTCTAGCCCATTAGCCAATTAAATTTCTAATCCAACTATCATTTGCCATTTCCTAGAATTTACCCTTCCAACTTAGGGTTCATATTGGCCCCAAAGTCCTTCGCACTTAATGGCACCCAATTCGCGTAGCATTCACGAGCATAAAATTCATAACATCGTATACACATATACAAAATTAACGTAAAATCACATAAGCCATATGCGTAATTTATTGGCCGTCCTAGATTACGGGACCGGGGTCCTACACAAGGGCTTACTGGATAATGCCAGATTCTTTTTTATGAAGGCAAACATTAGCCTGGCCTTATCGACGATGATGAACTCGAGGAAGGTGAAGACTACGAAGCTGACATTCCAGAACTTCCCGAGCTTCTCAAACACGTCGTCATCGATGAGGAGTACCCCCGCCCTCGAAGTCGAAGATAGGAGAAGAACAGAAGCCACCGTGGAAAATGTCAAAGTGATTGCTCCATATCAAGAAGAGATTCGGAGAAGAATCTGGAGGAAGGAAGATAGTATCAATAAGTTAGACGAGCTTGATCTAAGAGGCCTAACTCATCTCCCGAGACCAACCGTTGTACGATACCTGCTCTCTCTTCGTAGAGAGCTTGTGTGGAGAGGAAAAGATACTAACGTTGATACTCTTAGAAGAGAAGAGAAGGAAAAAGCCAGAATCAGCAAAGTCTTGGGAGTACGGCGAGGTCGTCTTGACTTCTCTACAAAGTGCAGCGAGAAGATGAAACGGTCGAGGAACTGACTGAAGGCGATCTCTCATACATCAGAGGTGAAGACGTTGATCAGATACTGGGAAGCTTCAGATTTCTTGGAACACTTCAGAATCCAGACTTAAATGTGGGATACATCGCTCTTAAGCGATTCATGATGCGCTAAATCAAATTCAATACGACTCACGACCTTCAAATGGCGGTAGAAAGCAACATGAAGAGGGTGAATCTCACGAAGTCATCCTTCGAAGTCCCCGACCCAAGTCTTGGTGAAGGCCACATAATCAATGAAGACAACGATCCATCAGTGGTCTACATCAACTACAAGGGAGAAAAGAGGCTGATGAAAACATCTGAGATTACCAAATTCAGCGATGGAACGCTGCTGATCATTCAAAGCAAACTCGAAAGGATTCTGGAGCAGCTAAGGTTCGAAGAAGCAAATGTCCAGGAGAAGTACGAGAAGCTGATCAACATCATCTCAGATCGAATATCATTACGAAGAACGATACAATCATACGAGTTCAGACTTGGACTTAGGAAATCAGTCTATGCTGTGGAGAAACCCAAGAAGAAGAGGACACCAAGGACACCAAAACGAAAAGGATGCTAAGGGGGAGAGTGTTAGGAATATTTTGTAGCGTCCTTTAATTTATGTAATCTTGGGTTAATATGTGTTTATTTAATGGGTTGTTGTAGTTTGGGGTGACTTGGAATATTTAGTAAGAGTTTGGGACTGGGCTTTAATATACCAAATACTTGTGATATATAAAGACCCAACTTACCCTAATTAGGGCTTATCAAAAGAAATCAAAAGGTAAGCCACCTTGTACTTTTCCATAGAAATACACACACTAACACGCACTCAAGGTGTTCTTCACGGTTTACACATCAAATCTTTTCTTTTGATCCTTGTTTGGTAATAAAAGGGCCAACAAAATCGAAACGCTACGCTTGAGAGAGGGGCGACGATTAGACCCCTCGTAAACGAGCGGAATAAACTCATCGCTAGAGATAGGTTGAACTACCCCGCCGGGTTAGAGTCAAATCTAATAGCGGGATTCACCGTTATTTATTACAGTCTGCGATAAAGTAAGTTAGGGAAGCTTGCCCAGCTATTTAAGACGTAGATTAGTTGTTACGAGTCCAAGCGACTAAGCGCAGTTTCGCCCAATCGTAGAAACTCGTATACATACCATAGAAATCCTCACGGTCTATTATTTAGCTAGCATTTATAGCTTGTTTGTCGTTCGATCGAACTAGGGGGATACAAAGTCTCAAATACATTCGCTTTCATAAACTCGTCCCAACTCCGTATCGTTCTTTTATCAGATTTTTTTTTCGTGTATCGCTTATTTAGTTTATCGTTATTTATATTTGTATCAAACCAACAATATTCACTAGGATATTTAAACGATGGTTTTCTAAAGTGTATAGTTCCTTTGGGTTCGATACTCGAATACTTGCCATTTCTATACTATTTTCGATTGGTACACTTGCCTGTTTAGCGTAGGATAGATTGCGATATTCGTTTTATTTTTGTTACTCGACCACTCGATCGAGTTTTTGGCCCATTGCCGGGGAACTACTGATATTTGGAAAACTTTTTTTATTATTCTAGCTTTATTATTATTATTATTATTTCTACGCTTATTATTTTTACTTAATTGTTTTTTCCGCTATTTTTCGTTATTTTAGTTAGTATTATTTGCTTTTATTTTTTTATTAAATATTTTTATTTTTACTTTATTATTATTATTATTTCTTCAAATATCTACTTTATTTTTATCTTATCATTATTACAAAAATATTATTATTATTATAGTGATTATTATTTTCTTTATTATTTTCCTGTTTATTATTAGCATCGCTTGCTTTTACTTTTATTTTTATTATTTTTTAGCAATATTTGTTTTATTGGTTTTTATTTCTAAATCTCCTTTAGTTATTGTTATTTTAATTTTGTTTGTCTAGGTACGTGATCGTTCATGCATGACCCGGAGAAAACCATTCGCTACCATTAGTTGAAGGAGACCCGGAGACCGAACGTTCCGACACAACCTACGAGAAAACATAAGGCAGGCCGAAATGGCGACTCAAAATCGTGACGAGATGCCTCTAGAAGCTAGAGAACCTCCGATGAGAGAACTGTGGAGAAACAATGCCGTAGGGTCGGTCGGCTCAGCGATAGTCCTTCCTTAAGTCCCGAACAACTTTGAGCTGAAACATCATTGGTTCAAATCCTTCAGACGACAGCTCAATATGACGGACTCTCCGAGTAAGACGCTTACCGACACATACGAGACTTGCTATCCGTCACCGACACAATATGAGTACAAGGAGTAAGCCCTGAAACGATCCGGCTCTACTTATTTCCGTTCTCCCTAAGAGGTAACGCCAAGGAGTGGTATAATCTACTACCCTAACAATCCATCACCACTTGGGACGAGATGCACGCCACCTTTATCACGCACTTCTTTCCACCGTCAAAGGTGTTGAGACTAAAAATGGACCTTACGACATTCAAGTAAAAGGAAGGCGATAATTTATACGACGTATGGACACGTTTCAAGATGCTTTTGAATTGCTTCCCACAACATGGTATGACGAAGAGCGAATTGATACAGCGGTTCCATGAATCGTTGAATGATATCACCGTGCAACTACTTGACGGGGCATGCAATGGAAGATTATGCAATCTAAGCACAACGGAAGGCTGGAATCTAACGAAGAATACAACGCAAATAGCTTCCGGCCCAGGAGTTCCAGCAATAGAGGCAAACCACCGGGGATGTACGATGTCAATAATGCAACTGCGATAAATGCCAAGTTCGACACACTCCAACAACAAATCGCAGCTAAGAACCCCAAATGCAAACATTGTTGAATACACTATTACCCACGCTAACGACGAAGCTGGTTGTTAATGCTGTGCAGGTACAATCTGTACCGAGGACTCCCGTGGCTGCACCGCCTCCTCGTGCATACCCAAATTATACTCCACCATGCGCTACATGCGGCGAAAGCCACGACACGACCCGCTGTCCAGCCACTATTCCGATGGAGCAAGTCGACTACATGGGTAACTACCAAGGCCAACGAAGCTACGTTTCGAACCTATTTTATCCGAACTTGGCCTACGGTAATCAACAACAAGCTCCGCCAGGATTTCAAAACCAAAGAACGCAAGGATACCATAGCGCGAATGCTGAGCGTACCTCGTATAGTCGCGTAGTCAAGCTCGAGGTAATGCTCGAGAAGCTAATGGGAAAGATCTACTCTCGCCTGGATAGTCAAGAAGCACGGTTTCAAAGTACCGAGCCTTCCCTGCGGGCCTTAGAGAAGCAAGTTGGGCAGATTGCCGAATCAATCCAACAACGTCCTTCCGGTTCGTTGGCAAGTTACACCGAGACCAATCCAAAAGACTATCATGTGAAGGCGGTGACACTTCGCAACGGGAGAGAACTCGAGGAAGTATAGAAACCGATAAAAAACGTTGAGCCCAAGGAAGCAAGCGGCGGAACCAACACGGAGGAAGACGGCATACCTAAGCCACCCGTCAAGAGGTATCAACCAAAGATACCATACCCAGCGAGGCTTAAAAGGGACATCGTGGACGACCAGTTTGGTAAATTCCTTTCAATTTTTAAACAATTACATATTAATTTACCTCTCGTCGAAGCGCGCATATGCCCCGCTGGGCAAAGTTTTTAAAGGATCTTATCACGAACAAACGCAAGCTCGAAGACGTGTCCGCAGTCGAACTACGGGGGAGTGCTCCGCCATCTTACAAAGCAAAATCCCAGAAAAATTAAAAGACCCAGGGAGTTTTATTATACCTTGTTTAATAGGAGATCTAGTGGTACATAAAGCCTTGGCCGATTTAGGTGCACGTATAAATTTGATGCCTGATTCTATGTTTAAGAAGCTTGGTTTAGGAGAACTGAAACCCACTAGGCTGAGTTTACAATTACCGGATAGATCTGTTAAGTATCATAGGGATATTATCGAGGATGTGCTCGTCAAGGTCGATAAATTTATTACTCCTGCAGATTTCGTTATTCTCGATATTGAGGAAGATGAAAATATTCCTCTAATATTAGAAAGGTCATTCATCACTATAGGGGGAACCATGGTTGATGCTCGCAATGGAACATTAACATTAACTATAGATAGTGAGAAAGTAACATTTGATATGGCCGAATCTATGAAAAATGCCGAGAAATTACACGATAAATGCTTTTACATTGATGCATGGGATGAATTCTTATCATTGCGGGGACTCTCACAACCAGAATCATTCAGAAAAGCTGAAGACGGGAGGTGATTGAAGAGCCAAGGCATGAACAATCTTTTGAGGTTGACCAAATAGATGCAGACGAAGACGGAGCAGAACCTACGATCGAGGTGCACCCAAGCAAAGAAGAAACAAAGAACAAGACCCACAAGACGAAAGATTTGCAATGAAGAAAGATTCACACACACACCGCAGACAAATGAAGAAAAAAATAGCTCGGCGCAACGACGAAAATGAACACCCAATCTCACGCCGTTCTTGAGCTGCCATGTGATTTGTTCCCCCTCCATCATCTATAAATAAAGGCATCTAAAGCTGATAGAAGAGGAGGAGGGGGGAGGATCAACGTGCAAGGATTGGAGGTGACGAATCCATACAAGGCGGCAGGGCTGATCGGGAGCACGGGGCTGATCCTTGGGCTGTGAGCGGGTGCGTGTGAGCAACAGCTACGAGTCGGGTGCACGGGACTGACGAAGGGCTTTTTCTTATCACTTGTTGTGACATGGGTGACTGTGTAGCAAAGTTGGGCTTGAGCTTTGTTTCTTCACTTGTTTCTTCTTTCGTCACATGGGATTGGGCTTTTTTTCAATTTGGGCTTAATTGGTTGTTGGGCCGAGTTCAAACCGTTTCTGCATAGCAAAGTAGAAGTGAGTTCGAAAATTCAAATATCCCAATCTAAAACTCGGAATAGAAATTCCTTCGGTCAAAATCAATATCAACGAGTCCTCTTGCTTCGGATAAATTTTTAGGTCCATCGGACATTGTTTACCCCGTCAATTCGGAGAAATTCGAATCTGCCGCACAACTGCTGTTAAAAGTTTGAGATCGTCATTAAATCATATTTAAGTGCTATAATTTTCGAAGTGACTTCATTAATCACGCAAACGACTTAGAATTAACAAATATAAACGTAAGGAAATACGTTTGTCAAACACCAAGATAAAAATCTAATAACACAAAAATTGGAAAGTGACTAAAATATTTTGCTTTTTAATATATAACTTTCTTTTCTGATATTGCGTCCCAGTACGTGGCAGTTGGCACATCAAGATTGGGTAATTCTATTGGCAACCACTGTGTTTCTATTTGCATCCCCTAATTAATATATAGAGTGAACATTAATTATTTATCAATTACATACCCCATATAAAAGAAAAAAGGAGTTTAATTTAATTAAGTTATATGTAAAGTATTATTAAATAAATACTTGCCGATTAAAAAAAGGCAATTCTTTCCATCTGGCGGGCATGGTAAATAAGGGCCCGGCCCTTTCTAAATAATAAAAATGAAAAATTATATAAAAAGAAAATAACATTAAAATAAATTAATGAAGTTGAATTATTCCTAATTAAATTTAAATTCTTTAATAAAAATTTATTTTCTTATTAAATTTGATTAAATTAAAAATTTGGATCTCAAAAATATAAAAAAAACCTATATAATTCATTTTCATATATTAACTTTTTTAAAAGATTATGATATTTGGCGGGCTTGCCAGCGGCCCGCGCGGGCTTACTCACATAGGCCTGCCCTTTCCCGGGCCTGAGAAATGGCAATCCACCCAGCCCTACTAGCGGGTAGCGGGCCTGTTGGGCCCGGCCCGTCCTAAAACATAAAAATGAAAAAAATTATATAAAAAATAAAAACATTAAATTATACTAATGAAGTTGGATTATTCCTAATCAAATTTAAAGTCTATAATAAAAATTTATTTATGTTACTAAATTTGATTAAATTAAAAATTGGATCTCAAAAAGTATAAAAAATCTATATAATTCATTTATATGTTAATTTTTTTTAAAAAATATAGTTTTACGATATGGCGGACCTGCATGCGGCGCACGGGCTTTCCCGCATAGGCCCTCGGGCCACGAGCATTTTTGCTAGTTCTAAATGTGTCATTGGTTAAAATGACTTAATTAATGATTTTTTAATAGTTCGTGTAATTAATATATTGATTTAATGGAAAAGAAGTTAATAAAATAGTTTTTTGTCGAATCACGTGATTATTTAAATTGATTATTACGAAAATCTAATGTTTGGGGTGTAAAGAGTGGTATAGGGGCGTGTAAGGGTGTGAATAGTAAGACCCACCAAGATTATACTTGAGAATTATGACTATATATACAAAAATTTAGTCTGAATTCATTTTGACAATTAAAATAGGCAATTGTAAATAAAAAAAATATATATTATAATAACAGAAAGTATATTTATTTCTTTACACGTTGCCTTTCCAATTATTGTAATGGTGTCGCATCGTATATTTAGTACGATAAGAAGAAACGCGCACCGATTTTGGTCCGAAGCTGTGGGCTATATACAACATAACATACAATTCGATGGTCTTATATTGAGGCTGTAAAACTGTGAGCCACGCCCCAAGTTTACCTTTTGTACATTAAATTTGTTGCTTTTTCGGTTGCGTCTGGTCGTCGGCAGAGAGCTTTGGCAATAGATAAACTTCGGCGGTAGATAGTCGGAAGATGGAATGTTATCTTCAGACGCAAGTGCAGTTCGCGAGTAGCCAGAATATGATAGCTGCAATACGAGCACTAGTAAACACCACATGATGAACAACTTGATCTTGAGTTTGTCCAGATTGTCCATGGCCGTAGATGTAGTTGAGGCGTGTGTTGGACACACTATCCGTAAGACGAAATCGCCCCGATATTAAGTGCTTTCGGTTAATAGCGATCGCCTCCAAGATACAACGACTTCTAAACTCGTAATCGCAGCACAACGATTCAAATTTTTCCGGCGAACCTGTAGTCGAAATCGAGTTTTTTCTTGCTTCGGGATTTTAGGGAGTATGGGAGTGATTTTCGTATGGGTTTGAATATGAATGAATTTTCCGAATTCATTAGGGGTCTATTTATAGACTTTTCACGCAGGGGCTTAATTGCAATTTCAAGAACTTTCTGGAATGCTTATGCAATTTTTCAGGGGTCTAAACGCAATCAAACTTATTGGACTGTCGGTCTATTTACTGGCACGCGACAGGCCCGATTCTCAGGCCGACAGCCCGAATCTCAGGCGTCTCCCACCGGCTGGGGTCCGGTTCTCCGACCGATGGCCCGAGGCGGCTACCGACACCTTCGGTTGGGTCGACTGACACTTCCTAGTGTTGGGCCGCACCAGTCCAATAGCCCACAACGGCCCATTGACCCAATGGGTCATGCCACCTCATCTGAGCTGCCCAATCAGCGCTTACACAGCGCCACCTCATCTTCACCTCAACTGCCACATCACCGGCACCGTCGCTCCGATGCGGTGTGCGAAGTACAAAGTGTGCGCCTCAAAGCGCCCATTGCGCACTTTGGCACGGCACGGCCACGGCCACGGGCTCGAGATTGGGCTTGGGCTCGGGCTCGGTGATCGGTGCTCGTGGGTTGCGAGGCACTGACTCACACCCGGACTATTATTTGGGTCAAAACTCACTTAAGCTTCTCAAGCCCACTAAGCCCACTTAAGCCTACTTAAGCCCATCCACATGGCAAGCCCTTTTGAATAAACCCACATGAGTTTCTATATATATGGTGAAGATTTTCTTAGAACCAATGTGGGACACTTAAATCCCACACTTAAACGCTATCAACCATTTTAATAATTACTGGGCCAACTTCGAAAATTAATTTCTCATTCACCCGATATCGATTTTGACGTATTAATATTCGTTAGATTCCCCGTGAAAGGTAGATTCATAATCCTTCAATGATTTTCATTTCGACATCTGATGGCTTCCCGATTTAATTAAAACCGGAACTTAATTTATTAATGGGTTAATTATCCCATTTGGGGCCAAAGCACATTTGTCTCAAAAACCCAACAATCCCCCACATGAATGGAAATTAATGCAAATGCTATGCATGCTGACTCTTGCAAGAAAAACTCGACGCCCGTCACCACATCAGATAGATAGCTTGTGGCTTTGCACCTTCTCTAGTGAAACATAGTCGAATTTACTTGTTGTTCAGTGAACATGATGTCTTGAACTGACAGCTTTTATGTAAATTAAGACAACTGCGTACACACAGTGACGAATCTAATTTCTTTCGATTCTCACGTTGTGTCCATTTGGGCCTTGTACCATATCTTGGATTCATAAGTGTTACATTAAAGCGGCCACACTTCTCACTTTTATAGGCGATCGACTATTAGGACTGAATCGTAGAGTATCCCGAAATACTCCACCATCAGGTATAGCCATCGTTAAAAACAACAGTGCTTACCCTTTACCACACGTCATCGGGAAATTACTTGGGAAGCTTATGAGAATGAGCTTCTTAAAAAATATTCGAAGTAAGCTACTGAACTACACCCAGCTTAGTTGTCTCATTGAACCAAGTTTGTGGGATCTCCACTCATCATGGTTGAGTTACCACCGAGCTTGTTCTTGGGTGTGTGGTTTTTAAGCCCCTTTCCCCTTACTGCGTTATAGTGCTGATCTCTAGCAATGCCTTTCAGCAACGGATCTGCTATATTCTCTTTAGAATTCACATAGTCAATAGAGATTATTACACTAGAGATCAGTTGTCGTACGGTATTATGTCTTCGACGTATGTGCCGAGATTTACCATTATACATACTATTCTGTGCCCTACCAATTGCAGTCATACTGTCGCAATGTATCATAATGGGCAGTACAGGCTTATTCAAACAAGGAATATCCTCCAAATAATTTCGAAGCCATTCTGCTTCTTCACCGGCTTTATCTAGTGCAATAAACTCCGATTCCATCGTAGATCGAGCTATGCAAGTTTGCTTCGAGGATTTCCAAGAAATTGCTCCTCCCAAATGGTAAATACATAACCACTCGTGGATTTGGAGTCTTTGCAGTTAGATATCCAGTTAGCATCGTAGTATCCTTCAAGAACTGCTGGATATCTCGTATAGAGTATGCCATGATTCATTGTGTGCTTCCGATATCTCAGCACCCTTCTCAAAGCTATCCAATGATTACTCCCAAGATTACTCGTAAACCTGTTGAGTTTACTTATTGAATATGCTATATCTGGTCGAGTGCAGTTAGTTAGGTACATTAAACTGTCAATCACACTCAAGCATATTCTTGTTGTGATACATGTTCTCCTCTATTTTTGGCCAGGTGTAGATTTAGATCTTTAGGAGTCTTAGCCGGAGGATCATTGAAGGCATTAAATTTCTTCAGTACTTTCTCAATATAATGAGATTGTGTCAACATAATTCCTTCGTGTGTCTTATAGACATTTATCCCTAGTATGACATTTGCCAAACCCATATTGTTCATACTGAAATTATTTTTCAGCATAATCTTCGTGTTTACAATCATTTTCTGATTGCTTCCCGTGATTAACATGTCGTCTACATAAAGACAAACAATCGCGAATTCGTCATGTGTGCCCTTAATGTAAACACAATTGTCGCACTCGTTGATTTTGAATCCATTCGATAGCATAGTCATATCGAATTTTTGGTGCCATTGTTTTGGTGCTTGTTTAAGCCCGCAAAGCGACTTCACGAGTCGGCACACTTTGTTTTCCTGCCCAGGTACTATAAACCCTTCAGGCTGATCCATGTAGATTTCTTCTTCGAGGTTCCATTTAGGAATGCCGCTTTTACATCCATTTGGTGTACCTCGAGGTCATACAATGCTGCAATAGCAAATAGAACCCGTATTGATGTAATTCTCGTTACGGGTGAATAGTATCGAAGAAATCGTACCCTTCCTTTTGTGAGTATCCCTTGGCTACTAAACGAGCCTTATATTTTCCAATTGATCCATCGGTTTTATATTTCCTAAGGACCCCACTTGCATCTTAAAGGTCTACACCCCTTATGGAGATCTACTAACTCCCAAGTGTGATTCTGCATGATGGATTCAAATTTCACTGTTTACAGCTTTTTTCCGGAACAGAGCTTCTGGAGTCGAAATTTCAACGACTTCATAATTTCTTTGCAACTTATTTCATTTCTTTCCTTCGTTGGAAAGATGTTCTCAAAGAAAACAGCATTTCTCGATTCAATAATCATCCCAGAATTCATCAGGAATTTCTGACTTATGCACCAGAAATCTGTATGCATTACTATTTTCTGCATATCCAATGAAAATACAGTCAACCGTTTTCGGTCCTATCTTGACCTGTTTGGTTTAGGTACTTCTACCTTTGCTAGGCACCCCCACACTTTAAGATATCCGTAGGAAGGTTGTCTACCTTTCCACAATTCGGACGGTGTTTTATCCCGTTTCTTGTGTGGCAACATATTTAGAATGCGATTTGATGACAGTATGGCTTCCCCCCACAAATTCTGAGGTAGCCCTGAACTGATTAGCATCGCATTAATCATCTCCTTAAGAGTTCTATTTTTGCGTTCAGCAATGCCATTTGATTGAGGTGAATATGGCGCCATCGTCTAGTGAATAATACCATGTTCTCGGCAAAATTCCACAAACTGTGCCACGTATTCTCCTTCTCTATCACTTCTTATTATTTTGATCTTAGAGTTAAGTTGATTCTCAACTTCACTTTTATATCTTTTGAAGGTATCAAGAGCTTCGTCTTTACCACTTAAAAGATACACGAGACACTACTTCGTGCAATCGTCGGAAAACGTAATAAAGTATTCCTTTCCACCTCTATTTTGCACGAATTTCAGGTCGCATATATCAGTATGGATCAATTCTAGTGGTGAACTTTTCTTTCGACAGAGAAAAATGATCCCTTGGCCATTTTTGCTTCTACGCAGATTTTACACTTGTGTTATGAATCAATTTCCATTTGTGGAAGTAAGTTCAAATTTATTAACTTTTTCAGTTTGTTTAAACTCACGTGT
This sequence comes from Craterostigma plantagineum, assembly GCA_027422505.1. Classification (NCBI taxonomy): domain Eukaryota; kingdom Viridiplantae; phylum Streptophyta; class Magnoliopsida; order Lamiales; family Linderniaceae; genus Craterostigma; species Craterostigma plantagineum. Next base: position 25,207 of record JAPQWV010002840.1, on the reverse strand, counting down.
CCTAATCTACCATGCTATAAATTAGACAACTCAACCACGTAAGAAGAACTGGCTTTATTATTATCAGCGATTTAATATCGTGTTTTACAAGCATTACAGATAACTTAAAAAGGCCCTTCTCGAGGTAACATTTGCCAATAAAATGACCATTCTTGGTCAGTACATATTTTCCAGCTTCAAACACTTGTCTAAATCCAGCGTTACTAAGCAGAGCACCGGACACCAGATTCTTGCGGATGTTTGGGACATGCAGCATGTCCACAAGCGTCACTTCCTTGCCTTAAGTCATCTTCAGCACCACTCGTCCCAATCCTACGCTGTTGGACGTCGCCGCATTCCCCATATCGAGCGTCCTACCCGAAACAGGCGTGTAGGTGGAGAACATTTCTTTGTCGGAGCAGATGTGGCGCGTTGCTCCGCGGTCGATGTACTAGTAGTTCGGATTTTCCACGATGTTTGCCTCGTACACGATTGCAGTGAGGTCTAGCTCCGACATGTTTGTCGCCGACTGCTTCTCTTCACTGAGATGCGCCCGAGTCTTATTAACTCTCTTCTTTTTACAACAATCCTTGGCCATATGCCCTGGTTTATCGCAGTTATAACAGTTGCCCTTAATTCTTTTGGAATTCGGGTCTTGCTTCTTTTGCGGTGGAGCTGGCCTTTTATGCTTGTTTCCATAGCTTGGCTCTGTCGAGTTGGTTCCCGTCTCCATACTGCCCCTCTTGTTCTTGGTTTCGCTCTTTCGGTTATCTTTCTCGATCCGAAGCCGCACAGTCAGTGTGACGCTCGGGGCCGAAAAGTGACGGGGAGTGATCGGCGGTGCCAGGGTGCACGGACAATGAGCGGCTCCTGGCAGGCTTCTAGGCAAAGGGGTACATGAACGAATCGATCGAACACCTGAATGAGAGGGGATCCTGAGACTGACAATGTATGGGCGTGCCAGGCTAAGAATCGTATAAAAGGATTTGATAGTACTACTCATATCACCAAGGTCGACCTACCTTTTCGGGAGTCCATCTATAGAAACTCCGAAGTTAAGCGTGCTTGACTTGGGGCAATCTAGGGATGGGTGACCCCCTGAGATGTTTCTCAGGGTGCGTGTGAGCGAGTGCACGAAGCACGCTAAAAGGTTAAATGGTGGTACAGTGGGGCCAGACTATCAGTCGGAGTGTGGTGGGCGCAACCCCACTGGTCCCTGTAGGGACCGATGCTATAGTGACACCCGGTATGGGACGGGTCGTTACAGGTGGTATCAGAGCACAAGCTTTCGTGGTACGGTGCTGGTTCGGGGATGAACCAGGCGGAAGCCGGTGGGCATGTGACGCCTGGGGCCGAAGAGGGCGAGGAGTGATCGCCGGTGCCAGGGTGCACGGACAATGAGCGGCTCCTGGCAGGCTTCTAGGCGAAGGGGTACATGAACGAACCGATCGAACACCAGAATGAGAGGGGATCCTGAGACTGACAATGTATGGGCGTGTCAGGCTAAGAATCGTATAAAAGGATTGATAGTACTACTCATATCACCAAGGTCGACCTACCTTTTCGGGAGTCCATCTATAGAAACTCCGAAGTTAAGCGTGCTTGACTTGGGGCAATCTAGGGATGGGTGACCCCCTGAGATGTTTCTCAGGGTGCGTGTGAGCGAGTGCACGAAGCACGCTAAAAGGTTAAATGGTGGTACAGTGGGGCCAGACTATCAGTCGGAGTGTGGTGGGCCCAACCCCACTGGTCCCGATAGGGACCGATGCTATAGTGACACCTGGTATGGGACGGGTTGTTACAGTCAGGTCCTCAAGCCCCATCTCTTTTTGATTGTGTTTGAGGTAATTCTTGAAGTCCTTCCACAGAGGCGGCAGCTTCTCGATAATCGCAGCTACGTGGAAGGTTTCGCTTATCTGCATATGTTCAGCATGAATATCGTGAATAATCAGCTGCAGATCACGGACTTGGTCCAGTACCGGCTTAGCGTCGGTCATCTTATAGTCCAAGAATTTGCCGACGATAAACCTCTTCAGTCCGGCCTCGTCGATCTTATACTTCTTGTCCAACGAATCCCACAACTCTTTCGCAGTCGTAGCCACTACATAGACGTTGTATAGTGAATTGTCTATGTCAGGACCCGCCGTCCCGACGTCGTATTCCGTTCTAATCCTAAGTGCCTAATGCTTCGTTATCGTGCAAAAGCGTAAAACTGCGAATAAAATTTTTCTTTTTAAATACGTGAGGGAGCCATACATACAAGTCAAAAGAATGTTCACATGTCATTCTATAATTCATCGTAGTCGTATCTACACAGTAGACAAGTGTGTGTGCAGCAAAAGCTTCCTATGCGCCCGGCCTTCACAGGTCGTCATCCATACACACACTCCCACCTCAAAACCAGCCGGATAGCATCAAAAGATCGGCCTCGCATAAAAGTCGGATCACGTACCGTGATCGTCAGTACCTACAACACGTAATGTAAGGATGAGCCACCGAGGCTCAGTAAGCAGAAGTTATGCATGTATGCACGTGTCCTAACGATCGATAATCCACGCCGTCGTTTTCTAACACTCATACTCTCTTTCTTACACTCGTACTCTTTTCCTGACTCATACTCTTTTTCTCGTACTCATACATCATATGGGCCCTCGGCTTTCTATCCCACTATGCGCCATATCATAGAGATCTCAATCCACTAGGGATTTGTACATATGTGGAGGTTCACACACTAGAAGGTCACCCGAAGGAATCTTCCCTTGCTCAGTGTGGCCTCCACGCGGACGCTTCTCACTGGTAGCCAACACCGAGGCCACTAACCCCGGAGGTCACCCGGAGGAATCTTCCCTCCCGGTTAGTGTTTACACACTAGAAGGTCACCCGAAGGAATCTTCCCCTACCCAGTGTGTGCCCCGGGTCGCATCCTCCAGGTTGCATCTTCCGCATACGGGGTTTCCCCCAGCCTCTTATACAGGCCCTATGGCTTCATTCGCCATGGTCGCATAGGGGAGACGTGACTCTTCATTCGAGTCGACACAAACGCCAAAATCGGCGAGTATACATCGCACACAGGCGATCTTATGCACGCTCGTACCTCGCGTCTTATATACTACGCATGCGTGCAAATGCTCATGCCATGCTCATGAAGATATGCAGATCATGCTATCATGCATAAAATTAAATCATGTCGTAACGTACACATTTCGCATAAAATCACGTAAGCACGTAATCACATAATCAGACGCAGGCAAGTTACGTGTCGTAGTTGAATTTCTACTTACCTGTCGTCCAAGCTTTAATTAGCTTACTTCCTCGTGAGATCCATATCCGTTCGACCTTTTGCATACAATGGTTAGAGTGTTAGTAACTTGCTTTCCTTAGCTAATTCGTCGAAATACTAATTTTCGTCATACTAATTACTTAGGCTGGTAATAATTCCCTAGACCTCAAGTCACTCGATTTGCCTTATTTAATTTCCTAAGTCAATTGATTTCTATACCACATTATATTAGAGTTTAGTTTCGACCCTAGCTACACCTATCGGTGAACGTGAGTTAAATTAGAATTTGGTTTTGCCCGATTCAATTTTGTCCAATCGATGTTCATCAAACCCTAGTTTCGATCGAAACCACGCATGGGAATAACCACTTTCGACCAATTCAATTTCTGACATGCATGGGTTTCGCCGAGATTTGTTTCGATCGAAAGTCGTATTTGTCAACCACTTTCGATCGAGACTAGTGGGTATCAATCCCTAATTTCGATTTGATGGAGTATCATAGCTTAGTTTCGCCCGAAACATACATAGTGCGAGGGCGAGTTTTGCCGTTTATTGACATCACCATCTCATCATCTCCGTTTCGATCGAAAGTGCATATGGTGTGAGTGAGTTTCGCCGCGTTTCTACGTCGGCCTGACATCACCTAGTTTCGCCCGAAACCATGCATAATGAAGAGGCCAATTCGATTGATTGCATGTGGTTTGGGTGGGGTCTCGCCGTGTGATGACGTGTGCATGGCGTAATATTAGGTTTCGATCGAAACCCTACATGGGAAAGGATCACTTTCGAGCAATTGCATGGGTTTAGTTTGGGGTTTCGATCGATACTCATGTATTAAGATGAGTTTCGATCGAAACTCATGGCTTGTTAAGTTTACTATTTAAAATTGGTTCGATTCCAAGCTAAATTCGTGGTTCTAATTGTCGCTCGAAACCCTAAAATGCTCCATTCATTCGATCAAAAGTCCTTTGATTAATTACATTCAATCGAAGTTCCAATTCACTGTCCACTTTCGATCGAAACCTTACCATTCATCCTATCGAAACTAGATTCATATTATTAACCTAGTCGAAACTCCTCACTTCCATCCTTTCTCTACCAAAATCGTGTGGTTCTTAACTTAAAGGCAAGGGTCATAGGTTCTAAGTCATATATTAAACTATCCAATCATAAATTTATCCAAATAAGGATCTTAATCTAAGCTCATACTTATGGTTTTCGCATTCTCCCTGTGCTAAATTTCTTAATTCTTCGTGAACTTGATGTGATTAAACATTTAGGAACTTCTAATTATACGGAATTTACAAGCTCGGGGAGGATGTTTCACTTACCAAGTCCGAAATCCTAAGCTAGTTGGTGTGCTTGTGGCTTGGAATTTCTCTCGTCTCTTTCCTTCTTCCTTCCTTGGGTTTTCGTTACTTTTTCTTAAGTGAGATTAGAGTGTTGTGATTCCTTAGTTAGATATTTTCTTTACCTATAGTGAGGGAAGCATAGAGTGGGCGTGGGTTTTCCTTGAATTAGGGAATGTTGTCTCCCAACTTGCTTGGCTTTGGGCCTAAATTAAGTTCTAGCCCACTAATAATAATTTAATTCCTAGCCCAACTCTCATTTGACTATCATTAGTCATTTCCTTTCCTGTTTTCGAAAATTTCCCTTTCATAAATTAAGGGTCATGAACACAAAATCCTTGGCTTGCACGAAATTCCCATATCAGTCACGAGCACGAAATTCATAAAATCACATAGACATATGACATATACGTTATTAACACGAAATCATTCAGATCATAAACGAAATTTATTAGTCGACCTAATTTACGGGGACTGGGGTCCTACATCCTCCCCCCTTAAGGTGGATTTCGCCCTCGAAATCAGCTCGTATGGAACAGCTCGGGGTAACGAGTTCTCATCTCGTCCTCCCGTTCCCATGTGGCTTCTTCCGTTGATTGGTTCCGCCACAGTACTTTCACTAGGGAATATCCTTATTCCTAAGTCTCTTGGTCTCGTACATCAATATCTCCACCGGAATCTCTTCGTAACTCAGATCCGGCTTCAATTGTTGATGTAGGGACTCGTTTCCTAGAACGTGATTCGGGTCGGCTATGTACTTGCGTAGTGTCGAGACATGGAACACGTCATGCACTTGCGATAATGACGCTGGTAGCTCTAATTGGTATGCTACCTCACCAACCCTTTTTACTATTCTGAATGGTCCTATGTACCTAGGACTCAACTTCCCTTTCTTCCCGAATCTTTTCACGCCCTTCATCGGTGATACTTTTACGAACACCATATCGCCTTCCTCGAATTCCAGTGGTCGACGTCTTCGGTCTGCGTAGCTTTTCTGTCGACTCTGTGCCGTTCGCATTCTTTCTCGTAAGTAATGGATTCCATCATTTCTCGTACTATGTCGGGGCCTAGCATTGCCCGTTCTCCGACCTTGTCCCAATGTACTGGGGACCTGCACCTACGCCCGTATAGCGCTTCGTATGGTGCCATCCCGATTGTAACGTGGTAGCTATTATTGTACGAGAACTCGATCAGTGGGAGGTACGTACTCCAATTTCCTTTGAAATCGAGTACACACGCTCGGAGCATGTCCTCCAGCGTCTGAATCGTTCGCTCGGATAGTCCGTCCGTCTGCGGATGGTAGGCGGTGCTAAAAGATAACTTCGTTCCCATGGCCTTTTGCAAGCTCGTCCAGAATTTCGACAGAAATCTGGAGTCGCGATCTGAGACTATTGATGATGGTATGTCGTGCAGTCGTACTATCTCCTGAATGTAAAGCTCCGCGTATCGTTCCATGGAGAAAGTCGTATTTATTGGTAGGAAATAGGCAGACTTGGTTAGTCGGTCGACGATCACCCAAATGGCGACATGCCCTTTAGCGTTCTTTGGTAATCCCACGACAAAATCCATAGTAATGTTATCCCATTTCCACTCTGGGATGGGTAGTGGTTGCAGCATCCCTGCCGGCCTTTGATGCTCGGCTTTTATCTGCTGGCATGTCAGGCATTGACTTATGAAAGTCGCAATGTCCTTTTTCATGCCTGGCCACCAGTAATTTTCCTTTAAGCCTCTATAAATCTTCGTTGCTCCGGGATGTACTGAGTATGCAGTGGCATGTGCTTCCACCATTATCGTTCTTCGTAGTTCAGCATCTTCTGGCACGTATAGTCGATCCTTGAAGTACAGCCTTCCATCTTCCCGTATTATGAAATCTCCTGTCGGTTGTTCCGGTTGCGCTTCTTTGATCTTCGTGTAAAGCTTGCCTGCTTCCTGCGCCGTCTTAATTTGCTCTAGCAGCGTTGGTTGCAGAGTTAAAGCTGCTAGCTGCGCTTCAACTTCGCCTAGTTGTACAACTTCTACTTCCAGTAATTGCAACTCTGCACTTACTGCTTTTCAACTTAAGGCATCGGCTACTATGTCCGCCTTGCCTGGGTGGTAGTTGATTACGCAGTTGTAATCCTTAACTAATTCTAACCACCTCCTTTGCCTCATGTTCAGCTCCCTTTGCGTGAAGAAATACTTGAGGCTCTTGTGGTCGGTGTATATTTCACACCGCTCTCCATAGAGGTAGTGCCCCCAAATCTTGAGAGCAAAGACCACTGCTGCCAATTCTAAGTCGTGCGTCGAGTAATTCTTCTCGTACTCCTTTAGTTGACGAGAGGCGTATGCTACTACATTTCCGTTCTGCATTAGCATGCACCCTAACCCGTTCTTCGACGCATCGCTGTAAACGGCAAATCCTCCAGTTCCCGATGGTATTGTGAGAACTAGGGCCGTCGTCAGTCGCTCCTTCAGTTCTTGGAAACTCTGTTCGCATTCTGTGGTCCACTGAAATGGCGTATTTTTCCTGGTCAACTTCGTCAGTGTAGACGCTATCGTTGAGAAATCCTTGATGAACTTCATGTAGTAATCCGCCAGACCGAGGAAACTCCGTACTTCCGTTACTTTGGTCGGCCTGGGCCAGTTGCTAATGGCTTCTATCTTGTTCGGGTCTACAGAGATCCCTTCTCCTGATACTATATGCCCCAAGAAGGCGACTCGATCGAGCCAAAATTCGCACTTCTTGAACTTGGCGTATAGTTGCTTGTCCCGTAATATACTCAGAACTATCCTTAAGTGTTCTTCGTGCTCTCCTTCGTCTTCGAGTAGATTAGGATGTCATCTATGAAGACGATGACAAACCTATCTAGGTAGGGTTTGAACACCCGGTTCATTAAATCCATAAAAGCTGCGGGCGCATTAGTTAACCCGAATGGCATCACTAGGAACTCGTAATGGCCATAACGGGTACTAAAGGCCGTCTCCGGAACATCTTCCTTCCGAATCCTTAACTGATGATAGCCAGTTCTTAAGTCGATCTTGGAGAAAACCGTTGCGCCTTGTAGTTGATCGAACAGATCGTCTATCCTAGGGAGTGGGTACTTGTTCTTGATTGTTAACTTGTTCAACTCCCGGTAGTCAATGCATAATCGCATGGACCCATCCTTCTTCTTCACGAATAGCACCGGCGCTCCCCAGGGACAGAAACTCGGCTGTATGAACTCCTTCTGCATGAGTTCGTCGAGTTGGTCCTTTAACTCATTCATTTCCGTCGGTGCTAGCCGATATGGGGTCTTAGATACTGGCGCCGCTCCAGGTACTAGATCTATGGCAAATTCTATTTCCCGCTCGGGTGGTAGTCTCGGTAATTCCTCGGGAAATACGTCGGGGAAGTCCTTAACTACCGGCACTTCCTCGAACTTCGGAGAGGAGTTCTCCTCCGACTTGATAGCGAACACCAGATATACTTCGCACCCTGATTTGATCAGTCGTTGGGCTTTTAACGCTGATACCCTAGAGATCATAGTTCCCTTGCTAGTTCCTACAAACTTAAGGGGTTCATCCCCATCCGTATTGAGCGTGACTATCTTGCGGTGGCAGTCTATGACGGCTTCGTACTTTGATAGCCAATCCATTCTGAGGATCACTTCATAATCATTCATGGGAATTATTATGAGGTCTATGGGCAGTTCCTTATCCCCGATTACTATTGGGCAATCCCGTAAAATGTGGTTAGTTTGGGTGGGATTCCCGTTCGGAACTGTTACCCTGAACTCGCACTCAGCTCGGTGAGGCGTAACTCCTACCCTCGTGACGTACTTAGTGGACACGAACGAGTGTGTCGCTCATGAGTCGACTAGGATGCATGTGGGGGTCTCATAGACGAGGAGGGTACCTGTCACCACGACCGGGTTGTTTTCCCGCTTCCTCGGACGTTAGAGTGTAAACCCGGGCCGGTACCCTTGGTGGTGCTGCCTGGTTTCCAGCTTGGCTTCCGGATCCACTTTCCGGACACGCCCTAAGATAGTGGCCCGTCTTGCCACATTTGAAGCAGATGGCGTTCTGGGAGTTGCAGACTCCCGTGTGCCTCCGTGCACACTTCGGGCATACGGGTAGATCCGGCTGGGGTCTACCCTGGTTGGGGTTGAACTGTGGGGGTGGTCCTGATCGATTCGGGAAATTCGGCTTTCCATCCTTGGTTACGAACTGCCGCTTTGGGTTGCTTCCGCTCCCTTGAGGCCCTTGTACGAACTTGCGCTTCGCTTCCTGGGCGCGAGCAATTCTGGCCTCTGCCTTCTCTGCCACAAGTGACTTCTCAGCCACTTGCGCATACGTGGCTCCTTGTACTCCTACCATACTCACATTCCGGTACAGCTCGGGCTTCAATGCTTCCATGAACCGCTCGATCTTGAACGCATCCGTACTGACCATCTGAGCAGCGAATCATGATAGCTGCTCGAACTTCCTGATGTACTCCGCCACTGTCATCGTCCCTTGGCGGAGGTTGATGAACTCGTTCATCCTCTGGGCTCTGACAGGGGCGGTGTAGTACTTTCCTCTGAAGATCTCCTTACACCGATCCCAGCTCATCGTTAGTGGGTTCTCGATAGCTGAGATGGTGTCCCACCAGTGCCCAGCGCTCCCCCTCAAAGTGCGCGCCTCAAAGCGCCCATTGGGTACTTTGGCACGGCACGGCCACGACCTCGGCCACGGGCACGGGCACGGGGCTCGGGCTCGGTGCTCGTCGGTTCGAGGCACCGACTCGCACCCGGACTATTATTTGAGCCAAAACTCACTTAAGCTTCTCAAGCCTACTATTCCCATTTAAGCCCATCCACATGGCAAGCCCTTTCGAATAAGCCCGAATGGGTTTCTATATATATGGTGAAGATTTTCTTAGTGTCTAACCAATGTGGGACACTTAAATCCCACACTTAAACACTATCAACCATTTTAATAATTATTGGGCCAACTTCGAAAATTAATTTCTCATTCACCCGATATCGGTTTTGAGCTTATTAATATTCGATAGATTTCCCGTGAAACGTAGATTCATAATCTTTCAACGATTTCGCATTTTGACATCCGATGGCTTCCCGATTTAATTAAAACCGGAACATAATTTATTAATGGGTTAATTATCCCATTTGGGCCCAAACCCCATTTGTCTCAAAAACCCAACAATCCTCCACATGAATGGAAATTAATGCAAATGCTATGCATGCTGACTCTTGCAAGAAAAACTCGACGACATGTCACCACATCGAGATAGGTAGCTTGTGGCTTTGCACCTTCTCTAGTGAAACGCAGTCGAATTTACTCGTTGTTCAGTGAACATGATGTCTTGAACTGACAACTTTTATGTAAATTAAGACAACTGCGTACACACAGTGACGAATCTAATTTCTTTCGATTCTCACGTTGTGTCCATTTCGGCCTTGTACCATATCTTGCATTCATAAGTGTTACATTAAAGCGGCCCCACTTCTCACTTTTATAGGTGATCGACTATTAGGACTTAATCCTAGAGTATCCCGAAATACTCCACCATCAGGTATAGCCATCGTTAAAAACAACAGTGCTACTCTTTACCACACGTCATCGGGAAATTACTTGGGAAGCTTATGAGAATGAGCTTCTTATAAAATATTCCAAGTAAGCTACTGAATACTCATACTCAGAACCAAGTTTGTGGGACCTCCAATCATCATGGTTGAGTTACCACCGAGCTTGTTCTTGGGTGTGTGGTTTTTTAAGCCCCATTCCCCTTACTGAGTTATAGTGCTGATCTCTAGCAATGCCTTTCGGCAAAGGATCTGCTATATTCTCTTTAGACTTCACATAGTCAATAGAGATTATTACACTAGAGATCAGTTGTCGTACGGTATTATGTCTTCGACATATATGCCGAGATTTACCATTATACATACTATTCTGTGCCCTACCCATTGCGGCCATACTGTCGCAATGTATCATAATGGGCGGTACAGGCTTATTAGAACAAGGAATATTCTCCAAAAAATTTCGAAGCCATTCTGCTTCTTCACCGGCTTTATCTAGTGCAACAAACTCCGATTCCATCGTAGATCGAGCTATGCAAGTTTGCTTGGAGGATTTCCAAGAATTGCTCCTCGACAAATGGTAAATACATAAGTGTAATACCCGAAAAATTTAATTACGGGAATTACCATAAAATTAATGGTGGAGAGTATTTCATTAGAAACCTTGTTGGATTAATTAGATAAAGATGTTAAGACTATAGGAGAATAAGTATGTCACACAAATTATTTTGTAATAAATGTACTATTGTTTTAGTACTTTACATGACTTATGTGTCTATATGATTTCATGCTATGTGATTTATGATTCTTACGTGTATTACGAATTATAACATACGTGATTGCATGAGATACGTTTTGTGACTTTTATGTGCCTAAATGATTTCATGTTATATGCTAACATGACATGAATAAATTAGGAAATAGACTTTGAAATTAGGTTAGTTATTTATTTTAGGGTTTCTAGTACATGGCATACTAACCTAGAAAAATTTAATTTAGCATATTAAGTGTTGATACCCCATTTTAGAAAATATGAATTGTTAATGTCGAAATTTAGTTTTGGTATTAATTTCAAAATTAGTATAAACCTTGAAATAAGTCTCGAAACATTTGAATTATTAACAACTAGATTACTTAGCCTATAATTTCGACATATTAGAAACAACAAAAAAACATGCCAAAATTAGAAGATGTCAAAAGAGAGACCTATAATGTCGAAAGGTAGGAATTCGAAATGAGTAGATGTAAAACAAATAAATTTCAAAACATTGAAGTTTTAAATTCTAGAACATGATTTCTTAATTACAAAGAAATATACATAGTGTAATAATATTATAAGAATGATACATGAACAAGATAAATATTAATACAATCTTTAACATCACTTGGCTACTACTACACGCAACAAATAGATAAGAATGGGAAGAGGAGATAACGAAATTTATTTACATACCGTGCAAACTTAAGAAAACAAGAACTATAACAGTATAAGTTTGATAAATAAGAAACCCTCAGGAAGAAAACTACATCAACGAAAGCAAAAGGGAGGATAACAACTAGACTACTAACGAGAATTCACTATAGAAGGTAAAATTCTATTCATTTGTTTGTAGATCAGTTTTATACTCTTTATTTTAGGAGATTTAAGGATGATTGAGGACTGAGGAATCGATTTAAGATATTTCTAAAAGCATTTTTCTTGAAATTAGGTTAATATCGATTTTAGGGTTTTTATCAAAAGATTAAAGGATTTCATGCCAAGAAAATGTTTTCGGGATGATATGCTTGTCAGTTTAGTAGATGTCGAAACCATGCTAGTGTTGTAGAGATAATTTCGAGATCAAAATGAGAGAGGAAGGAATTTGGAAACCAAAGAACTCGAGACCTAGTGTTTAATATTGAATCGAAGTTCTGTATGGAATATGTCGAAATTTATTCATGCAATAAAACCTTGAGATCTTTAGTGTAATGTCGAGTTAAAATGTCGAGACATATATATATATATATATATATATATCGAAAATATTAAGTACTGTTAGATATCGAGATTTATGTAATGTCGAGTAAAAATGTCGAAAGCTTAATACCAAAGCCATATCGAGATTTTCATTTGTAAACAAGTCGAAATCTTATTAGAGATGCAATCGTGAGATGTCGAGAATTATATTGTGGGAATTAACTTGAGATTTATCCTAAAATGATATAGACTAGGTCGAGATCTATTTTTGTGAATAGTCTCGAAATCCCACCATGAAGCTTAAGATATATGTCGAGATTTATCTCGAGATTTACTCTGAAATATTGTATAGTATGTTATAAAGTCGAGATCTATGTTTAATGAAATATCACGCATCAAACTCGAGGTCAAGCTCGAAATTTTCCTCAAGAAGTCATGTCGAATTCTAGTTTATATAATGTCGACATTTAGTTCATATTGCAACTCGAAATTCACTTTATAACCCATCTCGAGATTTTTGTTAAAGCTATGTCGAGATCTATTTAATTGGTTTCGAAAGTTATAGAAGTCGAAACTAGGGTTTTCTAAATTAAGCCATTTTAGTGAAATTATAACTAGACTAACAAACCCTAATTTTATATGTTTCTATACTTAGGGTTTGAAGGTTAGCGATTTATCGTACGATATAGCTAAGGATACCAGGTAAGTGGAAATCGCAACTACAACACATGATTTTTATGTGCATGAAATTATGTGTTATGTGATTTTATGATTTTATGTGACGTGTCTATGTGCTTATATGATCTTATGTGCTTCTATGATTTTATGTGAATTCTTACATGATTTAATTACGTTATACGATGACATGATTTGCATATTCATGGCATGAGCATATGCACGCACGACTAGTATGAGAGTCAGGGAAATAGCGTGCATGAGTATAAGATCGCTTGAGAGCAATGTATATTGCCGATATAGGCATTTGTGTCGACTCAATGATGAGTCACGGCTCTTCTATGCTACCACGGCGATTCACGAAGCCGAATTACCTGATTCACGAAAGGTAGGGGGAATACCCCGTAGCGGGAGATGCAACCTGGAGGAGGCGACTCGAGGGTATGAGCGGCACCGAGGGAACCTCGAGTGTTGGCGACCTCGTAGTAAGCTACCATGAAAAGCGCCCGCGTGTCAGACCGCATTGGGATGGAAAGGCGCTTTAGGGTTAAACGAAATTTGTGTGGCCGGGTTAGCCTCTCAATGGGACCGCATTGGGATTGAAAGGCACTGTTAGCCTCTCAATGGGACCGCATTGGGATTGAAAGGCGCCATAGGGATAAGCACAGATGGAGTACTCGGGTTTAGCCTCCCAGTATGTGTACTGTCACATATTTATACCCTTAGGGGTTTGAGCTCTATATGGTGCATAGTAAGATTGAAAGCCGAACGGGCCCAAATATGAAATGAAAAGAACGAGAAGAATATGTGAGGTCAATAGCATTGGCGCAAATGCCTTCGCTATTTAGGTCACGTGCATGGCATGCATGGTTTTCACTTACTGAGCTTTATAAGCTCATTCCACGTTTTTATGTGTTGTAGGACCCCGCGATCACGGTACGTGATCATTTTCACGGCGAGGCCAACTTTTGAATCTTCCGGGGGCTTTTGAGATGGAAGTGTGTGCATGGATGCGACCTCGTGGAGGCCCAGTAGATAAATTTATTTTGACCTGCATGCGCGCAGGATGATTTTGTAGAAACCGTTACGATTCCTTTTTATAAAAGGAAAAATTTTATACCAGATTTTACAAGATCTATTTTGTTATTAGGACATTAGTCGTGTAGACTAGTGTAGAAAGTAGTGGTGGAAGGCGGGGCTGCCACAGGTGGTATCAGAGCTTAGGATATAGGTTCCGCAGACTGTCCATGTACACACACTCAAAAGCACGGAAGCGGCATTGCTTGTAAGTTTTATGTTTTTATGAATTTCTGGTATTACATAATTTATTGGTCTTAGGAACGTTAGGATAGAAGAACGATGGGTAGACCAAGAAATGAAAATAGTGCGGGTGCAGATAAAGGTAAAGAACCCGCAACCTCTACTGATAGTCGGGATGCGACTATCCTTCAGCTCGCGGAACTAGTCCGCCAACAATCTGCCCAAATTCAGCAACTAATCCAACAACAAAACGCTGGTGGGCAATCAAGCAACGGATCTTCTCAGGCCGACAGAATCGAAATGGTCGGGGAAAGATTTCGTAAACTTAACCCCCCAACCTTCGAGGATGCTGTTGACCCAACCTCGGCTGAGGATTGGCTCCGAACCTTAGAAACTATGTTCCAGCATAGCCGTACCCCTGAACCAGAAATGGTCTTGTGCGCTACCTACCTATTAAGGGAAGCGCCGGTCATTGGTGGGATACTATACTAACTCTCGAAGATCCCTTAACCATGACCTGGGAGCACTTCAAAGAGCTTTTCAGAAATAAGTATTTCACTGCTCCCGTTCGAGCTCAAAGGATGAACGAGTTCATCAATCTCCGCCAAGGAACAATGACGGTGGCGGAGTATATTCGAAAGTTCGAACAGTTGTCTCGATTTGCAACCCACATGGTAAGTACGGATGCGCTGAAGATCGAACGATTTATGGAAGGCTTGAAACCGGAACTTTATCGCGACGTTGGCATGGCTGGATTCCAAGGGGTTACTTATGCCCAAATGGCGGAACGAGCCCTGCTGGCTGAACAAGCCGAAATCAGAATTGTGCGAGCCCAGGAAGTCAAGAGGAAATTTGAACAAGGACCCAAGTGGAACGGAAATAATCAGAAGAAACCGTTCGTTCCTAAGAATGTGAAACCCAACTTTCAAAATCGACCCGGACCACCTCAACAGACAAATCTGAATCAAAGGAGACCCCAACCGAATGCACCCGTATGCCCAAAATGTGCACGACGTCATCTTGGCGTCTGTTTCTCCCAAAACTCCACCTGCTTTAAATGTGGCAAGGCAGGCCACTACTCCGTAGTGTGCCCAGAGAATGCATCTGGAAGTCAGGGAGTAAACCAGGCTAAGCCGCTAACGGTCCCCCGCTCGAGTATACATGCTTACAGCGGAAGAAGCTGAAAACAATCAGTCCGAGATGGAAGGTACCCTTCTAACCGATTTAAACCTCAACATGCATGTTAGTGAACTTAGGAGCCACACTTCCTTATATATCCACCACTTATGTGGTAAGATTCAGGATTTCTTTTAGCCGATTTGGTTGATACCAGTTCGAGTGTCGACCTGAATCGTGATCATAGTAGACAGGCGTTCGAAATAAGAATCCGTACCTGAATTCCTGAAACCTAAGATACAATAATATCCGGATTATAATCCTATGCCCTAATCTTTTACTCATCCTAAGAAACATATTCGTTCGATATCAGAATGGCGCAGCGGAAGCGTAGTGGACGCTTATAACCTTTGATCTTTGCCTAAGTTAGAATTTTAGGAATTCTTGTTAGCTCTTCAAGGAAATACGAGTTCCACTAAGTAAAACAACCTTCATATCTGTTCCATCAGAATCATATTCCTTTCGACCCTTGAAATTATTTGAGATTCCTTGATAATTTCCTAGGGTGAATTTCTATCACCCAACCAAGCTAGATCAACTCCCTACCAATCGTCGCCCTGAATTATCCCAGCTGACGGAATTTCGGGGGCGAAATTCTTCTAAGGGGGGAGGATGTAATACCCGAAAAATTTAATTACGGGATTTACCATAAAATTAATGGTGGAGAGTATTTCATTAGAAACCTTGTTGGATTAATTAGATAAAGATGTTAAGACTATAGGAGAATAAGTATGTCACACAAATTATTTTGTAATAAATGTACTATTGTTTTAGTACTTTACATGACTTATGTGTCTATATGATTTCATGCTATGTGATTTATGATTCTTACGTGTATTACGAATTATAACATACGTGATTGCATGAGATACGTTTTGTGACTTTTATGTGCCTAAATGATTTCATGTTATATGCTAACATGACATGAATAAATTAGGAAATAGACTTTGAAATTAGGTTAGTTATTTATTTTAGGGTTTCTAGTACATGGCATACTAACCTAGAAAAATTTAATTTAGCATATTAAGTGTTGATACCCCATTTTAGAAAATATGAATTGTTAATGTCGAAATTTAGTTTTGGTATTAATTTCGAAATTAGTAAACCTTGAAATAAGTCTCGAAACATTTGAATTATTAAACAACTAGATTACTTAGCCTATAATTTCGACATATTAGAAACAAACAAAAAAACATGCCAAAATTAGAAGATGTCAAAAGAGAGACCTATAATGTCGAAAGGTAGAATTCGAAATGAGTAGATGTAAAACAAATAAATTTCAAACATTGAAGTTTTAAATTCTAGAACATGATTTCTTAATTACAAAGAAATATACATAGTGTAATAATATTATAAGAATGATACATGAACAAGATAAATATTAATACAATCTTTAACATCACTTGGCTACTACTACACGCAACAAATAGATAAGAATGGGAAGAGGAGATAACGAAATTTATTTACATACCGTGCAAACTTAAGAAAACAAGAACTATAACAGTATAAGTTTTGATAAATAAGAAACCCTCAGGAAGAAAACTACATCAACGAAAGCAAAAGGGAGGATAACAACTAGACTACTAACGAGAATTCACTATAGAAGGTAAAATTCTATTCATTTGTTTGTAGATCAGTTTTATACTCTTTATTTTAGGAGATTTAAGGATGATTGAGGACTGAGGAATCGATTTAAGATATTTCTAAAAGCATTTTTCTTGAAATTAGGTTAATATCGATTTTAGGGTTTTTATCAAAAGATTAAAGGATTTCATGCCAAGAAAATGTTTTCGGGATGATATGCTTGTCAGTTTAGTAGATGTCGAAACCATGCTAGTGTTGTAGAGATAATTTCGAGATCAAAATGAGAGAGGAAGGAATTTGGAAACCAAAGAACTCGAGACCTAGTGTTTAATATTGAATCGAAGTTCTGTATGGAATATGTCGAAATTTATTCATGCAATAAAACCTTGAGATCTTTAGTGTAATGTCGAGTTAAAATGTCGAGACATATATATATATATATATCGAAAATATTAAGTACTGTTAGATATCGAGATTTATGTAATGTCGAGTAAAATGTCGAAAGCTTAATACCAAAGCCATATCGAGATTTTCATTTGTAAACAAGTCGAAATCTTATTAGAGATGCAATCGTGAGATGTCGAGAATTATATTGTGGGAATTAACTCGAGATTTATCCTAAAATGATATAGACTAGGTCGAGATCTATTTTTGTGAATAGTCTCGAAATCCCACCATGAAGCTTAAGATATATGTCGAGATTTATCTCGAGATTTACTCTGAAATATTGTATAGTATGTTATAAAGTCGAGATCTATGTTTAATGAAATATCACGCATCAAACTCGAGGTCAAGCTCGAAATTTTCCTCAAGAAGTCATGTCGAATTCTAGTTTATATAATGTCGACATTTAGTTCATCATGCAACTCGAAATTCACTTTATAACCCATCTCGAGATTTTTGTTAAAGCTATGTCGAGATCTATTTAATTGGTTTCGAAAGTTATAGAAGTCGAAACTAGGGTTTTCTAAATTAAGCCATTTTAGTGAAATTATAACTAGACTAACAAACCCTAATTTTATATGTTTCTATACTTAGGGTTTGAAGGTTAGCGATTTATCGTACGATATAGCTAAGGATACCAGGTAAGTGGAAATCGCAACTACAACACATGATTTTTATGTGCATGAAATTATGTGTTATGTGATTTTATGATTTTATGTGACGTGTCTATGTGCTTATATGATCTTATGTGCTTCTATGATTTTATGTGAATTCTTACATGATTTAATTACGTTATACGATGACATGATTTGCATATTCATGGCATGAGCATATGCACGCACGACTAGTATGAGAGTCAGGGAAATAGCGTGCATGAGTATAAGATCGCTTGAGAGCAATGTATATTGCCGATATAGGCATTTGTGTCGACTCAATGATGAGTCACGGCTCTTCTATGCTACCACGGCGATTCACGAAGCCGAATTACCTGATTCACGAAAGGTAGGGGGAATACCCCGTAGCGGGAGATGCAACCTGGAGGAGGCGACTCGAGGGTATGAGCGGCACCGAGGGAACCTCGAGTGTTGGCGACCTCGTAGTAAGCTACCAGTGAAAAGCGCCCGCGTGTCAGACCGCATTGGGATGGAAAGGCGCTTTAGGGTTAAACGAAATTTGTGTGGCCGGGTTAGCCTCTCAATGGACCGCATTGGGATTGAAAGGCACTGTTAGCCTCTCAATGGGACCGCATTGGGATTGAAAGGCGCCATAGGGATAAGCACAGATGGAGTACTCGGGTTTAGCCTCCCAGTATGTGTACTGTCACATATTTATACCCTTAGGGGTTTGAGCTCTATATGGTGCATAGTAAGATTGAAAGCCGAACGGGCCCAAATATGAAATGAAAAGAACGAGAAGAATATGTGAGGTCAATAGCATTGGCGCGAATGCCTTCGCTATTTAGGTCACGTGCATGGCATGCATGGTTTTCACTTACTGAGCTTTATAAGCTCATTCCACGTTTTTATGTGTTGTAGGACCCCGCGATCACGGTACGTGATCATTTTCACGGCGAGGCCAACTTTTGAATCTTCCGGGGGCTTTTGAGATGGAAGTGTGTGCATGGATGCGACCTCGTGGAGGCCCAGTAGATAAATTTATTTTGACCTGCATGCGCGCAGGATGATTTTGTAGAAACCGTTACGATTCCTTTTTATAAAAGGAAAAATTTTATACCAGATTTACAAGATCTATTTTGTTATTAGGACATTAGTCGTGTAGACTAGTGTAGAAAGTAGTGGTGGAAGGCGGGGCTGCCACAGGTGGTATCAGAGCTTAGGATATAGGTTCTGCAGACTGTCCATGTACACACACTCAAAAGCACGGAAGCGGCATTGCTTGTAAGTTTTATGTTTTTATGAATTTCTGGTATTACATAATTTATTGGTCTTAGGAACGTTAGGATAGAAGAACGATGGGTAGACCAAGAAATGAAAATAGTGCGGGTGCAGATAAAGGTAAAGAACCCGCAACCTCTACTGATAGTCGGGATGCGACTATCCTTCAGCTCGCGGAACTAGTCCGCCAACAATCTGCCCAAATTCAGCAACTAATCCAACAACAAAACGCTGGTGGGCAATCAAGCAACGGATCTTCTCAGGCCGACAGAATCGAAATGGTCGGGGAAAGATTTCGTAAACTTAACCCCCCAACCTTCGAGGATGCTGTTGACCCAACCTCGGCTGAGGATTGGCTCCGAACCTTAGAAACTATGTTCCAGCATAGCCGTACCCCTGAACCAGAAATGGTCTTGTGCGCTACCTACCTATTAAGGGAAGCGCCGGTCATTGGTGGGATACTATACTAACTCTCGAAGATCCCTTAACCATGACCTGGGAGCACTTCAAAGAGCTTTTCAGAAATAAGTATTTCACTGCTCCCGTTCGAGCTCAAAGGTGAACGAGTTCATCAATCTCCGCCAAGGAACAATGACGGTGGCGGAGTATATTCGAAAGTTCGAACAGTTGTCTCGATTTGCAACCCACATGGTAAGTACGGATGCGCTGAAGATCGAACGATTTATGGAAGGCTTGAAACCGGAACTTTATCGCGACGTTGGCATGGCTGGATTCCAGGGGTTACTTATGCCCAAATGGCGGAACGAGCCCTGCTGGCTGAACAAGCCGAAATCAGAATTGTGCGAGCCCAGGAAGTCAAGAGGAAATTTGAACAAGGACCCAAGGGAACGGAAATAATCAGAAGAAACCGTTCGTTCCTAAGAATGTGAAACCCAACTTTCAAAATCGACCCGGACCACCTAAACAGACAAATCTGAATCAAAGGAGACCCCAACCGAATGCACCCGTATGCCCAAAATGTGCACGACGTCATCTTGGCGTCTGTTTCTCCCAAAACTCCACCTGCTTTAAATGTGGCAAGGCAGGCCACTACTCCGTAGTGTGCCCAGAGAATGCATCTGGAAGTCAGGGAGTAAACCAGGCTAAGCCGCTAACGGCCCCCGCTCGAGTATACATGCTTACAGCGGAAGAAGCTGAAAACAATCAGTCCGAGATGGAAGGTACCCTTCTAACCGATTTAAAACCTCAACATGCATGTTAGTGAACTTAGGAGCCACACTTCCTTATATATCCACCACTTATGTGGTAAGATTCAGGATTTCTTTTAGCCGATTTGGTTGATACCAGTTCGAGTGTCGACCTGAATCGTGATCATAGTAGATAGCGTTCGAAATAAGAATCCGTACCTGAATTCCTGAAACCTAAGATCCAATAATATCCGGATTATAATCCTATGCCCTAATCTTTTACTCATCCTAAGAAACATATTCGTTCGATATAGAATGGCGCAGCGGAAGCGTAGTGGACGCTTATAACCTTGATCTTTGCCTAAGTTAGAATTTTAGGAATTCTTGTTAGCTCTTCAAGGAATACGAGTTCCACTAAGTAAAACAACCTTCATATCTGTTCCATCAGAATCATATTCCTTTCGACCCTTGAAAATTATTTGAGATTCCTTGATAATTTCCTAGGGTGAATTTCTATCACCCAACCAAGCTAGATCAACTCCCTACCAATCGTCGCCCTGAATTATCCCCCCAGCTGACGGAATTTCGGGGCGAAATTCTTCTAAGGGGGGAGGATGTAATACCCGAAAAATTTAATTACGGGATTTACCATAAAATTAATGGTGGAGAGTATTTCATTAGAAACCTTGTTGGATTAATTAGATAAAGATGTTAAGACTATAGGAGAATAAGTATGTCACACAATTATTTTGTAATAAATGTACTATTGTTTTAGTACTTTACATGACTTATGTGTCTATATGATTTCATGCTATGTGATTTATGATTCTTACGTGTATTACGAATTATAACATACGTGATTGCATGAGATACGTTTTGTGACTTTTATGTGCCTAAATGATTTCATGTTATATGCTAACATGACATGAATAAATTAGGAAATAGACTTTGAAATTAGGTTAGTTATTTATTTTAGGGTTTCTAGTACATGGCATACTAACCTAGAAAAATTAATTTAGCATATTAAGTGTTGATACCCCATTTTAGAAAATATGATTGTTAATGTCGAAATTTAGTTTTGGTATTAATTTCGAAATTAGTATAAACCTTGAAATAAGTCTCGAAACATTTGAATTATTAAACAACTAGATTACTTAGCCTATAATTTCGACATATTAGAAACAAACAAAAAAACATGCCAAAATTAGAAGATGTCAAAAGAGAGACCTATAATGTCGAAAGGTAGGAATTCGAAATGAGTAGATGTAAAACAAATAATTTCAAAACATTGAAGTTTTAAATTCTAGAACATGATTTCTTAATTACAAAGAAATATACATAGTGTAATAATATTATAAGAATGATACATGAACAAGATAAATATTAATACAATCTTTAACATCACTTGGCTACTACTACACGCAACAAATAGATAAGAATGGGAAGAGGAGATAACGAAATTTATTTACATACCGTGCAAACTTAAGAAAACAAGAACTATAACAGTATAAGTTTGATAAATAAGAAACCCTCAGGAAGAAACTACATCAACGAAAGCAAAAGGGAGGATAACAACTAGACTACTAACGAGAATTCACTATAGAAGGTAAAATTCTATTCATTTGTTTGTAGATCAGTTTTATACTCTTTATTTTAGGAGATTTAAGGATGATTGAGGACTGAGGAATCGATTTAAGATATTTCTAAAAGCATTTTCTTGAAATTAGGTTAATATCGATTTTAGGGTTTTTATCAAAGATTAAAGGATTTCATGCCAAGAAAATGTTTTCGGGATGATATGCTTGTCAGTTTAGTAGATGTCGAAACCATGCTAGTGTTGTAGAGATAATTTCGAGATCAAAATGAGAGAGAAGGAATTTGGAAACCAAAGAACTCGAGACCTAGTGTTTAATATTGAATCGAAGTTCTGTATGGAATATGTCGAAATTTATTCATGCAATAAAACCTTGAGATCTTTAGTGTAATGTCGAGTTAAATGTCGAGACATATAATATATATATATCGAAAATATAAGTACTGTTAGATATCGAGATTTATGTAATGTCGAGTAAAAATGTCGAAAGCTTAATACCAAAGCCATATCGAGATTTTCATTTGTAAACAAGTCGAAATCTTATTAGAGATGCAATCGTGAGATGTCGAGAATTATATTGTGGGAATTAACTCGAGATTTATCCTAAAATGATATAGACTAGGTCGAGATCTATTTTTGTGAATAGTCTCGAAATCCCACCATGAAGCTTAAGATATATGTCGAGATTTATCTCAGATTTACTCTGAAATATTGTATAGTATGTTATAAAGTCGAGATCTATGTTTAATGAAATATCACGCATCAAACTCGAGGTCAAGCTCGAAATTTTCCTCAAGAAGTCATGTCGAATTCTAGTTTATATAATGTCGACATTTAGTTCATCATGCAACTCGAAATTCACTTTATAACCCATCTCGAGATTTTTGTTAAGCTATGTCGAGATCTATTTAATTGGTTTCGAAAGTTATAGAAGTCGAAACTAGGGTTTCTAAATTAAGCCATTTTATGAAATTATAACTAGACTAACAACCCTAATTTTATATGTTTCTATACTTAGGGTTTGAAGGTTAGCGATTTATCGTACGATATAGCTAAGGATACCAGGTAAGTGGAAATCGCAACTACAACACATGATTTTTATGTGCATGAAATTATGTGTTATGTGATTTTATGATTTTATGTGACGTGTCTATGTGCTTATATGATCTTATGTGCTTCTATGATTTTATGTGAATTCTTACATGATTTAATTACGTTTACGATGACATGATTTGCATATTCATGGCATGAGCATATGCACGCACGACTAGTATGAGAGTCAGGGAAATAGCGTGCATGAGTATAAGATCGCTTGAGAGCAATGTTATTGCCGATATAGGCATTTGTGTCGACTCAATGATGAGTCACGGCTCTTCTATGCTACCACGGCGATTCACGAAGCCGAATTACCTGATTCACGAAAGGTAGGGGGAATACCCCGTAGCGGGAGATGCAACCTGGAGGAGGCGACTCGAGGGTATGAGCGGCACCGAGGGAACCTCGAGTGTTGGCGACCTCGTAGTAAGCTACCATGAGAAGCGCCCGCGTGTCAGACCGCATTGGGAGGAAAGGCGCTTTAGGGTTAAACGAAATTTGTGTGTGGCCGGGTTTAGCCTCTCAATGGGACCGCATTGGGATTGAAAGGCACTGTTAGCCTCTCATGGGACCGCATTGGGATTGAAAGGCGCCATAGGGATAAGCACAGATGGAGTATACTCGGGTTTAGCCTCCCAGTATGTGTACTGTCACATATTTAACCCTTAGGGTTTGAGCTCTATATGGTGCATAGTAAGATTGAAAGCCGAACGGGCCCAAATATGAATGAAAAGAACGAGAAGAATATGTGAGGTCAATAGCATTGGCGCGAATGCCTTCGCTATTTAGGTCACGTGCATGGCATGCATGGTTTTCACTTACTGAGCTTTATAAGCTCATTCCACGTTTTTATGTGTTGTAGGACCCCGCGATCACGGTACGTGATCATTTTCACGGCGAGGCCAACTTTTGAATCTTCCGGGGGCTTTTGAGATGGAAGTGTGTGCATGGATGCGACCTCGTGGAGGCCCAGTAGATAAATTTATTTTGACCCTGGCATGCGCGCAGGATGATTTTGTAGAAACCGTTACGATTCCTTTTTATAAAAGGAAAAATTTTATACCAGATTTTACAAGATCTATTTTGTTATTAGGACATTAGTCGTGTAGACTAGTGTAGAAAGTAGTGTGGAAGGCGGGGCTGCCACAGGTGGTATCAGAGCTTAGGATATAGGTTCTGCAGACTGTCCATGTACACACACTCAAAAGCACGGAAGCGGCATTGCTTGTAAGTTTTATGTTTTTATGAATTTCTGGTATTACATAATTTATTGGTCTTAGGAACGTTAGGATAGAAGAACGATGGTTAGACCAAGAAATGAAAATAGTGCGGGTGCAGATAAAGGTAAAGAACCCGCAACCTCTACTGATAGTCGGGATGCGACTATCCTTCAGCTCGCGGAACTAGTCCGCCAACAACTGCCCAAATTCAGCAACTAATCCAACAACAAAACGCTGGTGGGCAATCAAGCAACGGATCTTCTCAGGCGACAGAATCGAAATGGTCGGGGAAAGATTTCGTAAACTTAACCCCCCAACCTTCGAGGATGCTGTTGACCCAACCCCGGCTGAGGATTGCTCCGAACCTTAGAAACTATGTTCCAGCATAGCCGTACCCCTGAACCAGAAATGGTCTTGTGCGCTACCTACCTATTAAGGGGAAGCGCCGGTCATTGGTGGGATACTATACTAACTCTCGAAGATCCCTTAACCATGACCTGGGAGCACTTCAAAGAGCTTTTCAGAAATAAGTATTTCACTGCTCCCGTTCGAGCTCAAAGGATGAACGAGTTCATCAATCTCCGCCAAGGAACAATGACGGTGGCGGAGTATATTCGAAAGTTCGAACAGTTGTCTCGATTTGCACCCACATGGTAAGTACGGATGCGCTGAAGATCGAACGATTTATGGAAGGCTTGAAACCGGAACTTTATCGCGACGTTGGCATGGCTGGATTTCAGGGTTACTTATGCCCAAATGGCGGAACGAGCCCTGCTGGCTGAACAAGCCGAAATCAGAATTGTGCGAGCCCAGGAAGTCAGAGGAAATTTGAACAAGGACCCCAGGGGAACGGAAATAATCAGAAGAAACCGTTCGTTCCTAAGAATGTGAAACCCAACTTTCAAATCGACCCGGACCACCTCAACAGACAAATCTGAATCAAAGGAGACCCCAACCGAATGCACCCGTATGCCCAAAATGTGCACGACGTCATCTTGGCGTCTGTTTCTC
>JAPQWV010002839.1:0-49697 GCA_027422505.1 Craterostigma plantagineum | reverse complement strand
TGTACCTTCATCTAGGAACCAAATCAAGGGATAATTATCGTATTACAACGTAAGCACATGACATTGTCTTATTGTTTTTTTTATTATATTTTTAGGTCATTATACATGCAGATCGAAAAGGAGATGATAATCATCGCCTAGCAATATGGAGAAGGCCAATGATCATAAAAAGGATTTGGCATAGTCTCACGCATAGAGCTGCTTTCCTCCTCATGTTCATCGCTCTCCTCGTATGGAGCTTCGCCACGTACTTGCGTATAAGCTTCGCAAAGATCACCCCTAAGTCAGCCGCCAAAAATGGAGAAAAAGTGTAAGAAAAATTACTTACTTCCCAAGCAAGGACGACGACGAAGATCATGGGCATGTTTTTATATATGGACTGTGTAACATTTATATATATGGATGATGACGTGGCAGATGGGAATCAAAGCTCGAATCGTCGGCGCTCCGACTAGGGCTGTCGGAAACATAGCGTTGACTTTCCTCTTCTTCCCGTGACACGTGGCTCTTCGATCCTCCCACTCTTTGGCCTCACTTCGAGTCGAGCGTTAAGTATCACATATGGTTGGGACACATTGTAATGACCCTCTTCACAACTCATGGGCTTTGCTTCATCATCTTTTGGGCTTCAACCCATCAAATATCCGAGGTATATAATCTTATAACTTTTCTCTGGTACAACGTTGAAATAAACAGAAAAATAGATGTCGGAAATTAATTTATGAAAAAAAAAACAGATGGGGAAGTGGGAAAACACCGGAGTATCCAACGTGGCAGGGGAAATTTCACTGCTGGCAGGTTTGATCTTATGGGCAGCAACTTTCCAAGAATAAGGAGAAAGTTCTTCGAGGTCTTCTTCTACGCTCATCACATGTACATTCTCTTCGTCTTCTTCTTCATCCTCCACGTCGCATAAGCTATTCTTGCATCATGTTGCCCGGCTTCTTCCTCTTATGATCGATCGATACATCAGATTCTTACAATCTCGGCGAAACGTTCGAGTCTTGTCTACTAGGGGTTCTTCCTTGTCAGACCTTCGAACTCAACTTCGCCAAGAGCAAAGGTACATATAGTTGTAATTCTTGACAGAGATTTTGTAGGGATTACGATCAACTCTGGCACAAAACCATTTATGGGGATTCCGCTCTAAATTAATTGGTAATAAATGGAGTAGCTAAGCCCCTATGAATATGGTTGTGGCCTAATGGCTCGAGGATGTTATTCACCACCCCTAAGTCATGCATTCAAACTTAATGACTATCGAATTATGTGATTTTGGGACATGTTCACATGATCCCTGGAAAACAAATCTCATATCGGAATGTGTGATGTGATCTCATAACCGATTGAGTGGAAATACTCCAGGCTCGACCAAAAACCAAAAAGATAGAGAGAAAAGTAGCACGACAAGCTTATATACAAATCATACTGTTTCGTTTCGATTAGTTTGATACCTCAACAGTATTCTTGAAATTCATCGGACACTGAATGATTATGGTTTCGTGTGCTTACAATTCGGGGTAGATTTGAGCTATACTCCGACAAGCATCATGTTCGTGAACGTCCGAGCATATCAAAGCTCCAATGGCATCCGTTCACGATCAGTTCGAGCAGTAGCTTAGAGTCGGACAAGCTCAGCGTGATCATAAAAAGTGAAGGCTCTTGGTCCAACAAGCTCTACCAACTGCTCTTTCTCCTTCTTCCACCGAACGCCTCGGCGTTTCCATCGAAGGACCTTACGGGCCCGCTTCGACCGATTACCTCAGGTACTAATAAAAACCCTAGTAAAAAAATCGAATCTTTACGTTCTCATTTCTCGCTATTTATTACAGGCACGACCTGCTCGTAATGATAAGCGGAGGAAGTGGATTGACTCCTTTTATCTCCATACTCCGAGACTTAATCCACTCGGGGGAGACGCTGAAATTAAAAACCCCTTCGGTCCTACTCATCAGTTCCTTCAAGAACTCGGACGAACTGACCATGCTAGACCTCATACTGCCATGGCCGACGCGCTTCCAAGTTTTCGAATTTCGCCTTACAGATCGAAGCGTACGTTACGAGGGAGAAAGAACAGCAGCCCGCGGGGCGAGAAAAGAGAGCCGTTCGTACGTGTGGTTCAAGCCCAACCCGTCCGATGGGCCGGTGGCTCGAGTCTTGGGCCCTAACGGCTGGCTGTGGCTCGGCGCTATAATCTCATCCTCGTCGTTATATACCTCATCTTCATCGGGATTTTGACCCGCTACTACATATACCCCATAGATCACAACACTAACAAGATATACTCTTCTTCTTCGAGGGCGACTCTTCACATGCTGTTCATGTGCGTGGGCGTGGTTATTGCATCGACGGCTGCTTTTGCCTGGAATAAGAGTAAGAATGGTAAGGAAATTAATAATCAGATACAGAGCATGGAAGGTACAACTCCTCAAGCATCGCCGGGGCTCGTGGTACTACAATGCTGATAGGGAAATGGAGAGCTTTCCTCAAGGGTCGATCTCTGAGTCCGTCAACGTACATTACGGCGAAAGGCCCGACCTAAAGAGTGAGTAAATCTCCTTCATATGTCTTTGTCTTCGGTACATATGACTAAAAGTTTTTTTTTCTCTTTTCGAAGAATATCTCTTCGAGCGTAAGGAGCCGAGCGTGGGAGTTATGGTATGCGGGCCGAAGAAGGGATGAAGCACGAGGTGGCGAATATATGTTCCTCGGGCTTGGCTTCGAATCTGCACTTTGAATCCATCAGTTTCAGTTGGTGATTTCCCGTCCCTTTTTTTTTCTTCGCTCTTCGTTTCCCATATGTACGAAAAAGATGGATATACGTATAAGCCGAAATAAGACGGATTCGGTTCTCTCCTTTTCGGTTTGATGCTTGTTCTTGTTTTTCTTCCTACTGTGTGGAGCTTGCATATTCAGATGATGCTTGTTCTTCCTCTGTATAAATTTCTTATATGAATAATCAAGTGGATGTATTTCGTAGCAGTAGTCTTTGCTAATCGACCCAAAAGAACTGCCAAAGAACTAATCCATTTGGGTGTTGCGTTTCCCACCAATGTAATCTTCTTTCTCGTAGCTTGAAGAAAATGGGACGGCGTCTGCAAATAGTGAAGAAACCATAAATGAGAAAATGGCCCAGGAAACTCACAAAATATATTATCACTTATCTAAAATAGGACCATTAGGTATCGAACATAATCATGCACAAACTTTCTCATTGAAGATATAGGAATTCCTCGAGCTCAACACACACCAAAAGGATCAAGAATGAGGTCAATAGCACTTGCCACGGATGAAATCGGAAGATCTCACACGGTTTCAATACTACCCATTCTCAACTAACGCAACGATTTTCACGCACAGACCACTGATACAATACAAATCACAATAACGAGGAGCATACGATTCAGAAGCTTGAGGTACACACACGATCTGCTGCGCTGAAGGGCAATTTGGTAATTACAGTGGGATCACCTGGAGCTGGAGCCATCCATAAGCCATATACATCTTGGATTGTTCGATTGCCCAGAGATTGTAGTGTGAGCTACGCCTTGAGAGACGTTAATGCTCACAACAATAGATTTGTGACTGTCGAATGAGAGGTACGATGATACCAACTCAAATGGGAAAAGGAATCAAAATCGAAAACGAGAGCTTCGAATAGTAGAATCAGCTCTGATTAATCGATTCACCCAATTGTTACAGAGATTGAAAAGAGAAGAAGAAGAAGAAGCAGCACATACGCTGAATCGCTGAATCGCACATACACACTGAATAATACCCTCTAATAAAAGAAAGCAACGTATTATATAGAATAGTAGAAAACGCTGTTGGTCCTAGCGTTTTTATTTAGGCTGGTAACATTCCCACCTCCTTAAAACAACTCTTGACCTCAAGAGTTGGTAGAACCAAGACACCACCCAATCTAACCAATACCTGACTTGGCTTTGTCATTCATAAAAGTCTTAGCACTGCTTTGGTTCTCCTCTCGTAAGATCATATGTAGCATAGACAATTGTGCCGGCTGAGACAGTAACTGATTTGTTTTCTTGCTAGCGATATTCTTGACCTTCGCAGGCTGCATTCCTCGCAGCAGTACCTTCCGTTCCCCCAGCGAAACTCCATCTGAAGTCGCTTAAAATTCCAAGTGATACTGCCCAAGGTTATTAGCCATTGCACCCCTAACACCATGTCACAACCTCCAAGGGGAAGAATCATCATATCCGCAAACAAATTGCGTCCCTTGCATCTTCCATGTAAATCCTTTACATCTAAAGGAGCTATAGAGCTTGCTTCCATCAGCCACAGCCACAGGGAAAGGATTAGTCTGCTCCAAGTGACACCCAAACGCCCTCGCCCATTCCAAGTCTAAGAAAGTTATGGGTGCTCCCCGTGTCTATCAATACATGTAGAGGCTTACCATTCACGTTTGCGGCCACCCTCATGGTGCTATAGTCATGCACTCCACTCATGCGTGCATGGAGATCTGGTAATTGATCAGAGGATTCTCATTAGGCTCGGTCACAACGTCGTCCTCATCAGACTTTCCCGAGTCAGGGATCTGTTCGTCCCTCTGTTCATCATCTACAGCCATCACTTCCATCACGTAGATCTGCCTCCTTTTTGCGCAAGTGTGATTATTAGTGAATTTCTCATCGCACAAAAAACACAAGCCCTTCGACCTTTTTCATCCATTTCCTGTGGGGTCAACATTCGAGAGGGTATGATTGGGTGATTGTTCCCCTTCAACAGAGGATTCGGCTTAGACTGATAGGTTGCAGAAGCCACTGAAGACGAGCTAAAAGTCGATGACCCCAAACCTACAGCTTTGTTGTGAGTATTTGCATTTGGAGTGAAGGGAGTTCGGACATTGGAAGTGTTAGATCCCACATCTTCCCCAAAAGGACTCGTCGTAGATACTCTCCTTGACGCCAGCCCATTAGCTTTCTCCTGTAACTTGGCAAGACTCACAGACTCTGACAAGGATTTCGGTCGGAACATTCTCACTGCCACGGCTATCTCTGGTTTCAGACCACCCAAAAAACAGCTCACGGCGTATTGCTCAGTGAGTTCGACACAATTCAGCAGTTCTTCGAAGCTATCTAGATACTCTGAATCGAACTAATTTGTTTAAGGTTCACTAAACTCACTCATTGGATCATCATACGAATGCAAGCCAAATCGGCTATTCAGTGCCTTGACATACTCAGACCACGAGGGAGTTCTCGAGTCAGTCGAGTTTTCATGAACACCTGGTGCCATTGAAGAGCACGGCCTTCCAAGTGCACTGCAGCCATCCTTACCTTCGCTTCCGAGGGAGTGTCATCCACCTCAAAAAACTGCTCACACCTGTAGATCCATCCTCTGAGGTCCTCACCGTTGAATTGGGAAATTCCACACTCGAACACTTAGTAGGCATCTGATAGCTCGATCGCTGTGGTTCGACGTGAGTCGATCATTGCCTCCACCGTTCGAATTTTCTCCAGATGAATTAATCGCTATAGCCGCAATCATTTGCCGTAGAGACGAGAGCTGCTCATTGATGGCAGCATTATCCGCAATCACCTTATCGCGGAACAGATCTAGCTCTTTACGCAGCTCGGCATTACGCGTTCCTTCTGCCATTTCTGAGAAGTTCAACTTGGATCGATGCTCTGATACCAATTGATACCAACTCAAATGGGAAAAGGAATCAAAATCGAAAACGAGAGCTTCGAATAGTAGAATCAGCTCTGATTAATCGATTCACCCAATTGTTACAGAGATTGAAAAGAGAAGAAGAAGAAGAAGCAGCACATACGCTGAATCGCTGAATCGCACATACACACTGAATAATACCCTCTAAAAAAGAAAGCAACGTATTATATAGAATAGTAGAAAACGCTGTTGGTCCTAGCGTTTTTATTTAGGCTGGTAACATACGATGGTGAAGCTGAGTTGAATGGCAGCCATTTTTCCATGCACGATCACGAATATTATTACTTGGTAGGATTTTCCCGCCAAAAACGATTCATGATGACGTGGACTTGTTATATGTGGCCTGTTGAAAATCTTTTGGGCCTATTAAAATATTTTTATTAAACTAGTTTAGGCCTATTAAGATATTATGAGGGTAAATTCCCTTTCAGTACCTTTCAAAGATTAGAATTCCTCTTAAATACCCTAAAGTTATTTATTCCTGATCAGTACTCATCTGCAAAACGTTTCCTGTTTAATACCCCAAATGCCTAAAATGACGATAATACCCTTCTTCAAAAGATTTAAAAAACTTCCAGATTATTATATCACATGTCGTGAAAATCGTACCACCACAACAAGTAATTATACTCAATGTTAAAGATGTAATTCTACCAATAGAAACGGAGATTATACCAATTGTTCTCTTTATTATACAAAGTCAAATTTAAGATTATTATACAATTGTTATCAGTATTATACCAACGAATAGTGTTATTATTATTTATATACGAATTAAGATATGCACAATATACCACGAAAGACAAAAATTATGCCAACAAAAAGAAACATTATACCAACAAAGTCATTTATTATAATAACTTTCCAGTCAACTTCGACACTATACCAACTGTCTTAGTTATTCTTCTCGAAGAAAAATACCACGAAGGATAAAAAACTAAACCAACAGAGGGAAATATTATACCAACAAAGTCATTTATTATATTATGATTTTCTTCCAATTCTAAAAGTCATACCAATAAATGTCGACATTATACAACAGTTGGAGTTATTCTACTGTAGTTACTATACCACGAAAGACAAATATAATACCAATAAAAGGAACCATTATACCAACAAAGTCATTTATTATATTACTATTTTCCATCCAAATTCGAACTGTTATACCAATGAAGGCCCACATTATACCAACAGTTTCCGTTATTCTACTCGAATTGCTATACCACAAAAGATAAATATTATACCAACAAAACGAACTATTGTACCAACAAAAATCATTTATTATATAATTACTTCCATCCAAATTCTGACGTTATACCAATAAACGCCGACATTATACCAACAGTTTCAGTTATTCTACTGGAATAAACGATACCACAAAAGACAAATATTATACCAACAAAAGGAAATATTATACCATCAAAATCATTTATTATATAATTATTGCCATCCAAATTCTAACCGTTATACCAATAAAGACCGACATTATACCAACAGTTTCAGTTATTCTACTGGAATAAACTATACCACAACATGCAAATATTATACCAACAAAATGAACTATTTACCAACAAAATCATTTATTATATAATTATTTCCAACGAAATTATAACCGTTATACCAATAAAGGCGATATTATACCAACAGTTTCAGTTATTCTACTGGAATAATTATACCACAAAAGGCAAATGTTATACCAACAAAAGGAACTATTATACCAACAAAATCATTTATTATATAATTATTTCCAACCAAATTCTAACCGTTATACCAATAAAGGCCGACATTATACCAACGGTTTCAGTTATTCTGTTGGAATAACTATACCACAAAAGACAAATATTATACCAACAAAAGGAACTATTGTACCAACACAATCATTTATTATATAATTATTTCCATCCAAATTTTACCGTTATACCAATAAACGCCGACATTATACCAACAGTTGGAGTTATTCTACTGGAATTATTATACCACAAAAGACAAACATTATACCAATAAAAGAGTCTATTATACCATCAAAGTCATTTATTAAATTAATATATCCATCTATACCAACACAAGCCTATTTTTCAGGCACGTTGGGCCTGATTTCGGGCCGGGCCGGGCCATAAGCGAAATAACCTTTGAATGTAAGGCCCGTCGGGCCGGGCTATTATTTTCCGGCCCGAAATAGTGTTATTCTGGAGCTGGCTGGCCACGGGCTTTTAGGGCCAAGCCCATGGGCCGCGGGCAGAACATTTCCTAATATACCAACAAAATTAGAAATTATACTAACTTGTTCAAACATTATAAAATTACTTCTAATTATTGTACCAACAAACTCAATTTCAACAAATTCTTGGGTATTATACCAACAAGAAACATTATTATTCCAACGTCATTTGGCATCGTACCCATCAAAGGTTGAAATTGTTTTACAATGATTATACTAACAAGGAATCTAATTATACCAGTACCACTATTTATCTTATCGACAAATACTTTTTCAAAATATCGGTTGGTATTACGCTGAAATATTTGGTATAATACTCGAAATAGTGGTACAATTAACCTCTTTGTTGGTATAAATTTATAAACTAATCATTCAAATTTATTGGTATAATGCGCGAAAACTGTTAGTATAATCGGGTCGTTTATTGGTAAAATTATGGGCAAATTAGAACTGGTGGTATAATAAACATGTCGGATGGTATAATTGTGTTGATGAAATATTGGTATAATACTCGAAATAGTTGGTACAATTAACCTCTTTGTTGGTATAAAATTATAAACTAATCATTCAAATTTCTTGGTATAATGTGCGAAACTGTTAGTATAATCGTATCGTTTGCTGGTAAAATTGTGGGTAAATTTGAATTGGTGGTACAATAAACATGTCATTTGGTATAATTCGATCACTGAAATGTTGGTACTGTACTCGAAATAGTTGGTGCAATTAAGATCTTTGTTGGCATAATGCGCAGTTTTTTAGGGATAATGTTTGGGAATTTTGTTGGCGAAATTTCGGGTTTTCATGGTATAATTTTCATCTTCTTCAGTTCGTATAATAAATTTTTATATATTATTTCTTAGTATAATTTTAAGAACTAGTGGTATAATACTCTTTGACTTAACTGGTTTAATTATGTCCGGTTTTGGTATAATAAATATGTCTACTAGTAGAATATGTATTTCTCAATGGTACGATAACATCTTTTGTTGGTATAATAATCGCGTCTGATGGTACAATAATAAGAAAATTTAACTAGGTAACATAGTGTCGCTTTGGTATAATAAATATGTCTACTAGTAGAATCATGTATTTTTCTAGTGGCACGATAACATCTTTTGTTGGTATAATAATCGCGTCTGATGGTACATTAATATGAAAATTTCGCTAGGTTTAATAATTCCTGCTTTTGGTATAATAATGATGTCTACTAGTAGAATCATGTATTCTTCAGTGTATGATAACGTCCTTTATTGGTATAATATGAAAAGTTGTTTTGCGATTTAAAGAAAGGTTATTTTCGACATTTCAAGGTTTGAGGTATTAAACAGGAAACTTTTCGCAGATGGGTACTGATCAGGAATAAATAACTTCAGGGGTATTTAAGAGGAATTTTAAACTTTGAAAGGAACTGAAAGGGAATTTACCCATATTATGATACCCATGTTAGGTAGAAGTACAATAGAAGACCTACAAATTACACATTACCTTTGCAAAATTTTTGCTTCATTGTTTTTTTTTTCGAAATCATATTTTCCATTGGGACTGATAGTCACAAGACCCGCTGGTATATATCACTAGTATTTGTGGCCGCGGCACACTTAAATGTTTGTGCATAATGTATCATATTAAGTTTAATAAAATATTAACAGAATTATAATTTAAACATAGTTATCTATATTATAAATATCGAAAAACAAAAGTATAATTTGTTATAAAATTAAATGTAAAATAGTATTTCATTTAAGAAAAGGGTAAAATGAGATATCAAATTATATACTAAATTTAGAATTTACAGCAAAAAATAGTGGATGATTTT
This sequence comes from Craterostigma plantagineum, assembly GCA_027422505.1. Taxonomy (NCBI): domain Eukaryota; kingdom Viridiplantae; phylum Streptophyta; class Magnoliopsida; order Lamiales; family Linderniaceae; genus Craterostigma; species Craterostigma plantagineum. The sequence continues at coordinate 39,969 of JAPQWV010002839.1, read as the reverse complement.
CTGGATTGTATTAACTTTTTTTCAAAAAAAAAAAACAAACTAATTGACAGACCAAAATAACGTTTATTAGCTACCCCTAAGCCACCTTCCCACCCTTACTATAATAAAATAGATAATCAGATCTGGATAAAGTTCCCATCAAATGAGAGAAAAACCACACAATCCGAAATTCTAATATAGATGGAAACTTGCACGAGAAAAAAACACACCAAAAAAAAATTAAAGATGGACTAAAACCCTGATACCCAACTCATCAAATCCAATGACAAGAAAAGAATAAATGAATGGCCTTAAATTGAATTTGTTTTGATAAACCTATTTGGCTAGGTTGGAGATAAAAAAAAACTAAATATTACTAAAATATTCATAGTTTGAGTTATGAATAGATCCAAACCATGGCTGTCATACTTTTTTTCTTCATCTATCTTTCTCTTTCTTCTTCTTTTTCTTCCCCTCCTCCTCCTCTTCAAACCTTTTGCTTTATTTATTAAAAAGAAAAACCAATAACAAACCAATAATCCACTAAAGTAACCATGGTTACTTTAACTATTAATGTTCTAACTTTTGACTTAAGTTGTTTTTTTTTCTCTATCCCGAAATATTCATACGTCGTCGGAATATGAGTTTAGGCCAAAACTACCACTTTGATATGCATAAAAAAAATTTATAGGTGAATCAAATCAAACCATGTAAATACATATGACATACCCTCAACCCAACCAACTAACCATGATTAGCCAGTTATAACAATAGATAACCGCATAATTCAAAACCTCTCAAATCTCATATCGGCCTTCTCCTCTTCGTTTTGCCCCCTTCTCAAATCTAATTGTCATTTGCCCCATTGAAACACCAATCCTAAAAAATTATCCCCATAATAGAAATAAACCCTACCAAAGCCAATATATAGAGGAAGAGGGAGAGAGAGATATGTGAGTCCATTGAAGAAAATTGACAATTCTTTGACCCAACACCACAAGCAAATGCCACGAAAAAAAATCACTCTGATATGTTTTTCTTCAATTCCCATCTTTTGTTTCTATACTTTGAGTGAAACTCCCACACATGAACATGTTTTAGTAAAGGTCAATAATTGGCGACATTATTCGCGGAAAAATTATCATTTCGAGGTTTACCTAGTCCCAAAATCGTGTTTAGGTAAAAAAAAATAATTTAAAAAATACCTGTTAATGTTCCTGGGTTTTCCATCAAATGGAGCCTATCATCGGCCGCTAACAAAGGGTAAATCTTTGATTTATTTATTTTTTAGGTTACAATTAATGTAAATTTGTTCGTCAAAGGAAACAAAGATCGCAAATCACCTCTCTCTCTCTCTCTACAAGAGAGAAAGGGCGGGACTATCTTCAACTTCAGGTTTCATCAAGTTTTATTACCATCTCGTCGTTTTTCTGAATATCCGAGTGAACTACGTACTCATCGTTCGTGTGGAGGGCTTGCTTGTTCTGTTTGGTTATCTGTTTTGGGTTGAAATGGATGAGATTTGCTTTTATTGCAGAGTGCTCGTGGCCCTCGTATGGAAGAATGGTTTGCTTCTCATAGGGCTTATAATCATTGTTATTGAGTCTGAACAATGTTCATAAGAGCTAAACTATTTGTTTTACTAGTTTGTTGGCTGTCTCATGAATGGAGTCTCTTGTTATAGGTTGCTACCTCCTTTGACGGCGAAGGGATTCAAATTGATATGCTAATCGTGGGTTTGAGCTTCTAAAAGTGGCTGGTCTTTTGCTGATGTATGTCAAGGGCTAAATTTTTTGAGGATACATAGAAGGATAGATCTGGGATTTTCGTATGGATTTGGAATCTGAATTCAAGCCCTTTTTCTCGATAATTCCAGATATAGATAGGAGTAAGGAAAATGCAAGATCAATGGAAGCTAAAACTGTCATTGATAAGCTGAAAAGTGAAAATAGAAATGATATGAACACCCCTAAGAAGCAATCTGCTGCTGAGGCCTGAGGGCGATAATGGAAATGGTCATGTGACGGGCGAGTATGACCCTTCGAGTCGAAAGAGGAAAAGTGAATGCTGTAAGGCCGTAGTGGATTGGATCCGTAATGTTGCTATAGATCCTTGCAGTCCTGATATTGCACCGTTGCCTGAAAAGAGCAAATGGAAGAGTTATGGGAGTGAGCTTCCATGGAAGCAGATTCTCTTGGCCCTTGATGCATTTCGGTTGAAAAAAAACATCGATGTGAGTTTCCTTGAGCAATCATTCTCTCTATGCTTTGGACATGATATGGTCGGAATGGACAGTGGACACTGACATTTTCTATTCTTCAATTTTGCCCCATGTATCTTCATTCTGCTTTCATGTTTGGGCAATGTGTCTCACTTAATTATGTTAACGCTTTCATAAACGATACATTCCTCGTTTTTTTTTCGCAGAAGAATCAAAAGATGCATCCCAGTATGTACGACGACGATACATTAGTTTCTAAAAGACTAAGAAGCAGCCAAAGGCTGGTATCAGCCAAAGATCCTTCTAGCAAGAAAGGCGAACAATCTAAAACCGTTCCATCACCTTCAGACAGCGAAGAAAATGATATCTCTGTTGTAACTAAACCGTCTCCACATTACTGCTTCACTCGGGCAAAGAATAAAATCCGCTGGGCCCACTTCATCAGGCGGTTTGCCCGAACCTTCCCAACAAAATTACCAAAACAACCCAAATGGCTGGGAACGCAAATATGACCACTGAACAAAGCCTGGAAGAGCAAGAACTACTTGATCGAACGAGACCCGATAGGAAAAGGAAGGCAAGATTACTGTGGCTGTCAATCTCAAGGCTCTATTGACTGCGTAAGGTTTCACATCGGCGAGAGGAGACAATAAAGTGAGCTGGGCTCAGCTTATTACATGTGGAGACTGAACTGCATAGGTGAGGAAGTGGCGATTCCTGGACGAAAGAAGACGAGCTCAAATTCGAAGAGATTGTGAAATCTAACTGCTTAACTTTGGAAAATTACTTCTGGGACGAACTGTTCAGACATTTTTGCAACAAAGGAAGGGAAGCTTTGGTGAGTTACTATTTCAACGGCGTAGGGCTCGACAGAATAGGAACGGCGTGGATATGGGGGTTATATACAGTGATGATGAGGAATCTGAGTATGGGCCCGTGGCTGAGATCGGTAGGATGGCTGCTAATTCGCCGGGCTCGATCTTCTCCTCGCCGAAGAAATCTTCTTACATGAACACATGAATAGGTTTTTTTGTCTGTTTTGGGGCATATTGGTTGGTTATATATGGTATACCTTTTTTGATACATGTAAAAAACTGCAGTTGTTTGTTAGCATGGGGAAGAAAATTCAGGGATTTCTAACATCAAGAAGTAATTGTGTTGCAATGTTTGATGTTTTGGATTAATGCATCACTTGTTTTGGTTTTACTTGGTATTTGATCATATGTTCTAACAGAAGTTATATTGCACAAGCATGCTTTCATTTACAGGCTTTTAAGGATGCCAACATTATTATTTCATATCCGTAAGGCCATCTCCAACCGAAAAACTCATTCTCAAACCCAAAATACAGTAACTATCCCATCAAATAGTAATTCTTCTCCAACCGAAACTCATACTCAAACTCAAAAGAATATTCTCAAAGTATACCATTTCTCATCTAATTTCACAAATTTTCAATATTATACACATATTCTATAAATTATAAGACAGCAATTATTTTATTTCGACTGAGAAAATATTTAATAGAAATTTAAATTATACAAAATAATAATAATTGATATTAATTGAACATCTAGTTGAACAAATTAATTGAAAATGAAAAATGTATAAATAATAATTTTCCACCGTTGTCTCTACACATTTTGTAATAACATCTAATTTAATTTACTTCACTCTCTCTCGACATATCAACCAAACCCACCATTATTGCTTTCATCATTCTCTAGCAATTCACCATACGGCTTCATCTGTGAATTCCTTCTGCAGTAATAATTCTTCAATAAACCATCCATTCGCACATCTATTCTTAAATAAGAATATAAAGACATTTGAGGCATAAATATAATTTCTTTAAAAGTTTACGATGGTGTACAGTAGTAACGCATTTTTGCGTCAAAAAGGAGATAGAAAACTAAGTCAAACCATAATTGATCTAACTAGCATGATGTTTGAGTAAATTTGGAGGTAAAACATAGTGGTCAATGAAGGAATCTTGGAAATAAAATAGGGAAAGAGTAAGATTATAACATTTTAAAAATAAACTAAGAATCTTACATTGCATCTACACAGTGCATGATGCAGCTACTTGCTTAATCCAATAATAAAATCTTGCAAACACCTCTCTCGGCCTTTGCCTATTCTGTTGTTTATCTTCTTTCATTTCTTATTATTTTTTTTTATCTCGGTACCCTCCAGGGAGTTGAAAAAAGCAGCTCTGTTCTTGAAAAGTTAATCAATTACAGAGAAAAAAGATTCAACCTTGAAGAAGAAGAAGAAGAAGAAAATCGACCATGTCTTATCCGAGCAAGAGGCGCGAGATGGATTTGATGAAGCTGTAAGCTCTGTTCTCTCTTTGATTTTTCTTTCTGGGTTTTTGTATTTTTTTTTGTCTTTGGGTTTGCCTATCTCTTTTCCATCTTATATTCTTGAATTTCCCTTTTTTATCTAGGAATAGGATGGTGAGTGATTACAAGGTGGAGATGATAAATGATGGGATGCAAGAGTTCTACGTGCATTTCCACGGACCAAGTGACAGTAATAATAATCTCTCATGTTTTATATTTTTGATTTGAAGATTGATTCTGTCTATATATCTGATTCTTGACACAATACAGCTTCGATTTGTCGGATGTCTTTCTAAGTTGATGCCTTACTAGTACTTTTAGCGAACTCTATGTGCGTGCGAAATTATAAAATTAATTATTAGTGGATGATTTTAATAATTATATACTAAAAATAGAATGAGATTGTGATTATGAGTTTTAAAGCCACGTGGTTTAATAAGTGTTTTTTAATAATTGATATATTAAAAATAGAATGAGGTGGTTATTATGATGTAATAGGTTTTTTATTTTTTAAGAGTAATTAAAGTAGAAAAAATTTGATTGGTCAATTTTGACAGACCAATTTACAATTTTTATCCCCCCTAGGGTCTTTATATAAGAGTATATGGGCATATGAACCCTCCAAGAACTTGCTTTCGCGTTCTCTCTGTTTGTCAAGACAATGATTACTAAAACAATGGTTTTCTTTCTTTCTTTCCTCAGGTCCTTACCATGGAGGAGTGTGGAAAGTAAGAGTTGAGCTGCCCGACGCTTACCCTTACAAATCGCCATCGATAGGATTCATCAACAAAATGTATCACCCCAATGTAGATGACATGTGAGCCTCCCTCTTCTTCGAAAACACTTTAAAATCGTAAAAGAAAAAAAGATTCAATTTTTCACGGCTTTGATTGATTAATCGATGGACTGATTGATATATTAGATCTGGCTCGGTTTGTTTGGGTGTCATAAACCAGACATGGAGTCCAATGTTTGGTAATAGGCAGACAAACCCCCTCTTAATCTACAGTATGTAGTAGCACATTGTTACTTCTGCCTTTCCGGTTGATTTGATTTATTTCGAAAATTCGATTTTACATCTTGTGAACGTGTTTGAGGTTTTCTTACCGCAACTCCTTTTGTATCTGAACCCGTCCGACCCTCTGAACGGGATGCGCGACAGAGCTGCTTACGAGCAAAAAGTCAAAGGTAACTAACTCAAAAGAGAAACTTACCTCACACACATAATATATGAATTGATTGATCTATAGATATCCTCAGTTACTCGTGCAGTTTATTCTCTTTTTACTTGAGATCATTGCATCAACGTGGTTATGTGATAACAGTAACCTTTTAGGAAAAGTGGTCACTTAACATGGTATCAGAGCTCAGGGATCAGATGTTCTGGGTACGAATCCTCACGACTACTCATGTAAGAGAATTACACGTCTAAGGCTAGATATAAAGAAATCAGCCTAGACGTGAGACAGCGTGTTAGAATAAATTATATAAGATTAAAAAGTGACATACTTCTTCAAGGTTAACCTTTTAGGAAAAGTGGTCACTCAACATAGAGGACATGGTATTCAGATAAAAAAGTTAATTACATTTTTCGTTCCGTAAGTTAAGGAGGTGGCAGTTTCAGGACACTCAACTTAGTGGATTGCAATTTAAGACATGACGTTTCGAAAACCCGTGGCCTTCAACTGCTTCACATTTTGAAAGTTAGTGTCCTTAAATTCCAGTACTCTAAGTTGGATATCCTGAAGCTGCCCACGTAGGATTTACTCTCCAAATAAGCAACTTTGACGCCATGTAGGATTTATCCTCTAATTATTTGGCATTTGCATACGATTTGCGTTCGTAAATTGCTACAATTTGGAACTGCAACTCATTAAGATATGTGTCCTGAAAGTGTCACACCTAACTTACCGTACGAAAAGTTAGTTAACCCTTATAAAATGTCTTAAATAAGGATATGCGCAATCTGATCTAATCTAATCCTACGCTTTCTTTCGATGCTCTCTGTTCGTAGAATACTGTCAGAAATATGCGAAGCCAGAAGACGTAGGAGCCGTACTGAAAGAGAAGGTCAGCGACGAGCCGACGACGAAGATGACGAAGAAATCAGCGAAGACTATTACGACTCTGGCGATGAGTCGGCGGCCGGTAAATTAGACACTTAGGATACCTCTGTCTCGTAAAGTAACTGCAATTATGATGTCTGTTTGTACATTTAATATGATTCTATGTTGTGTTTGTTCTGTCATGATCTCTGTTTCATTCAAGCTTATTGCATGTATGTTGGAAAACTAATTCATGGGCATGGATTCAAAAGAATGCTCTTTGTTTTTTATTTTTTATTTTGTTTTCTTCTCTTGTAAATATATATGATACGTTTGTCGGATGAAGCTTCTGTGTTGTGTAATATTATTGTGGTCATCTCTGTAGATGCTTCTCATTTTGTCTCCTCTGTATTTGATTGATTATTGGGAACGAAATCTTTTTTTTTTTTTTTTTTTTTGGAGTTAACTACAAAAATATGTGTTCTTTTTAATTTGTTTTTTGTATGAATTAATTTGACAAGATATACAATTTAAAAAGGTAATACAATTGAACTATGATTCATAAAAGAAGAAAAATAAACATACGTACGATTCACGCAAGTAAATGATATAGTGCACAACGGAAAAAGAAAAAGCAACCATCGTAATCACCACTAATTTTCCTCCATTTTGAAAAGTATTTTTTGTCGATAAGAAATTCGATAAGTTTTCGTCATGAATAGGTAAAACATGCACATAACCGACTAAAACAAATCGGCGAAGCAAAAAAAAATGTATATCGACGTGGTTCCAAATATTGCTTGCTAATTAAAAATAGAATATTTCTTTTATCTCTTTATTTAGGCAGAAAAAATCATAAATATTACTAAAATAATAAAAAAAGAAAAATTTGATTTTCGGCGAACGGAAAAATTATGTTATGAAAGTTAGAAATCAAATACCGAACTGAAAAACCCCATTTCGTAATTGCGATAAACGATTTCTAGTTTGGTTTGATTCAATTTGTTAATCGAACTATGAAGAACATATTAAATTAAGTAAAAAAATAAATCAGAATTTTATGAAAAGGAATTATAAAATAAACTGTGCCTATTTTTGTAATGGTTAACACATAGTGCCTATATTTGTAAATGGCTATTAAAAAAATGTCTATAAATGTAAAACATCTTGTTAATTGGGGTGAGTTTATGCTATTAAGTTAATCTCCTAGTTTTGGGACCTTTTAAGTTTAATAAACAACGAATCAGCGGGATAATATTGCATTGCATTGTTTATCGATGCGAAATCACGCACAATCATTTTCAAAGACGATAGGCACAAATTTTATAATTATTCGAACCCCAACATAATTATATGCAGCAAAAAAAAAGGACTTTGAACTTGAAGGGTTGGTGAAATAAAAATAAAAAATTATCCTCCCAATTTCTGATGAAAATTATCAGACGACACAGCAAAACAAATTGCTTTCTAATTTTGACAGGTATCCTTATCCACTAAACCAGTATAAATAAACAGTCTCACTCACAGTCAACATTAGGGTTTTCCCCTCACGGTCGCGGATGGCGTGACCGTCTCCTAGAAACATCGCTCCTCGTCCTCCTCGCCGGATTCGCCCAAGCAAGCAATCCTCCGCCGCCGTCGCCGCTACCTTCCGCCGGATAGACACCTCCTTGAGCCTGCTGTTGGCCGGAGCTCGAACACGGTGCCGATGCACTTGCAGGCTTCACAGACGCTTTTCCCCTATTTGTTCTCTTCGATTTGCAGATAACGAGATCTGCAGGATGTGTGTAGGGCGGCCGTGCATCGTTCGATTGGCTCGATTCTCGGATCCTATCGCTGCTTCCAGGCCTCGACCCCTTTCTTGCGAGGGTCTTCGCTTTTGTGGTGGTGTCTTCCATGGTAGCCTTTTGTTTATGGAAGGGGCTTTTGTGAGAACCCTTTTCCGGCGTAGCAGCCGCCGAATTGGAGAAGGACATGGAGCTTTGGCTTCTGCGAAGTCAATTTCTAAGAACGACATGTTCAAGGTGTCGAAGAAGAGCTCGTGAACCGTCCTCGCCTCGGCCGTCACCTGTTGCACGGTATACTCAGTTCTTGTCGATTGAGCCTAAATCATATGTGTATGTATAGGTTCTCTTGGTGAATTATTGTTGCTTTTATCTACCTCATCTGTGAAACCGTAATGCTGCATTGCAGATTTCAGCATATGCTGCACATCAGACACGAGCTCCATGATTCCACTGTACTCTGCAGTTTCAATGCGGGCGAGGATACTGCTAAAGTCCAGAGGGGAATCTTTGCCTTATGTGGCATTTTCGGTCCTTTTTAACAGCTCGGTCAGCAGAGGTATGGTTGCTTGCAGGCCACCGTTTATTTTCGCATGGATCGTTCTCATGACGTCCTCGCACTGGGAAAAAGAATAGACAAAAGAAAACGAAGTGGGAGGTGTTCGAAAGGGAACAATTGAAGAGAAGAAGAATTCTAGAGCCTAAAATGTTGAAGCATTGCATTACCTTTCTCTGGACAAACTCAGACATCTTATTCTGGAGTTTTTTAGAGGCAGCAGATCTGAAAATTATCCTTGATTTATTCTTCGACTGATGCGCATCGCTGGCATTCGAGGTCTTCTTCGTAGGCGGAGACAGTTTGCCCTTGATGTAAGAAGATTCGTTTTTCTCAGCTTCAGCTGAACTTGAACTTGCAGGAACTCTCCTGATGTCTTCCCTCGTCTTTGATTGGAAATTTTGGGGGAAAAAAACTGTCAGATACCTGTCAACTGATTCGAGAGGAAAGTATACAAATCTAATGTATATATCGAAATGAAAAGCAAGCTAATGCTCACAGATTTCTTCGATCGTTTCTTGGGTCGATCTTCTAAAGCAGACAACGGTCCAAATTTCTGCGAAGAAACAGAGGGTGACGACGCCTTTCGTATCGGTCTTCTACTCGGAGATGGGGATTCAGATGGAACTGCTTCTTCGGGCATTTCAGGTTCATCAGTCAACTTCTCGTCCGCTGCTTCAGAAACTCCTTCATCCAATTCGGCGTCAATTGGAATCTTCGTCTCGCGTCTTCCCCTTTCCCCTTCAAACAGAGCTTTATCAGAACGCTTCTTCGACAAGATAGCAGCAGAAGCTTCCACATCCCCAGCACCAAAACGGAGCCAATTTGGGACCTCATCGTATCGAATCATCTCCCCTCCATCGTAATCCTCGTCCATCCTATCGAAGAGCTCGACTTCCTCTTCGCTCCTTGCAATCATGCGATTCACCTCGCGAAGGGAAGGAACGTCGTGGACCGTTTCTCGGCACCTCTCCTCGTCGCGCAGCAGGTTCTCCAAGGTCATCCTCCTCTCCTCGTGAGTCGTCCTCTGGTCAAAGCGCCCGGCGTTGATAACCTCGTCGGCCATGTCGATCTTATACTGTTGAATGTTATTTCGAACGAGGCTCTCGATCGAACCCACGTAACGCTCGTTCCCATTCTCGACGACTGCTTCCATGTATATCACCTTGACCTCCTTAGTCTGGCCTATGCGATGGGCCCGAGCCACGGCCTGTTCTTCGTTCTTCGGGTTAGGGTCGGGATCATATATGATGACCGTGTCGGCATTTGGAGGTTCAGCCCGCGCCCGGCGGCTCGAATGCTCAGCAAGAAGACGAAGCAATCGGTTTCTGGGCTGTTGAAGTCGACGATGGCAGATTCGCAATCTTCCAAGCTAGTGGTTCCGTCGATTCTCCTGAACTCGAGCCCGCGCCGCTCGAGATACTCCTCGATTACGTCGAGGAGCTTTGTCATCGTGCTGAAGAGGAGAACCCTATGCTCAGTTCTATGGAGCTTCGTCAGAATCCTGTCGAGAATCCACAGTTTTCCGCAAGATCTGACGCTGAACTCGTTCGATAGGTCGCTGAAGGATGGGTAGTTGAGCGAAGGATGGTTGTAGGCTTTTCTCAGCTCCATGCACTTATTGCTTAAAGTCTTGTATGCTCGAGGCTGATAGTTTGGGTTCCTTTCTGCTTTGAGATTCTCTTCTTTCGGGTCGACCCTAATGGTGCCAGTTGCCTTAATCCAGTCGTAGATCGCGCTCTGTATTGCGGACATTCTGCACTTCAAAGTGATCGAGACCTTGGGAGGAAGCGATCCTTCTACATCTTCGACACGGCGCCTGAGCATGAAAGGTTCTAAGATTTGGTGAAGCCTGTGAATGATTATAACCTTCTTCTCAGTCTCGAGCCAATCGTCTTCCCGTTGTGAGCAGGCCCTTCTCTTTGGAAAGGTTGAGAGAACCAATCGTGGAACGATTTTCGATTGTCGAATACTTCTGGGAGGAGTAGGTTCAGGAGAGACCAGAGCTCTTTGAGGTCGTTCTGCGGACAAAGATAAGTGCAGATGCAGTGCCTGAAGAACTCGAGATTGATGATTACGGAGAAAAAATGTACCTGCAGTGGTGTCCCGGTTAAAAGCAGGCGTCTTTCGCATCGATATCGATCGAGATCTCGAGCTAAGACCGAGTCTCTATCCTTCATCCTCTGTGCTTCGTCGATTATTACGTACTTCCAGTCGATCCTAGAAAGTTTCGAGCGGTCTTTCATGATGAACTCGTAGGTGGTTACGAGGACATTAAACTTCGATGATAGTATTTCCTACAAGCAAGGCAAACGAGAGAGTCAGGGAATGCAGCAGCAGGTAATTTTTCAAGTCAAAAAATATCTCTTTTAACCTTAGAGAACATCTTCGACCTCTGATCTTTACTGCCTACATAGTATATGCAGGACACCATCGGGAGCCAAGCGCGTAGTTCACTCTAGATAGGCGAATGGAGTCAGATATCATTATCGAGAGAGGATATTCATTTTATATCTTTAAGGCATGACAGTAATGTACTACCTTCCAGTTTACTAGAACAGCGTTGGGAACTATAATCAGATGAGGACCGTTATTTCCTTTGAACTCCATCGGATAGGCGATCAGTGCCATGACCTGCATAGCCGAGAAGTAAAGTAAGATGCATTAAGGATTGCTACTTTCTCTTGTAATGCAGCAGTTTACCTGGACAGTGTTTCCAAGACCCATCTCGTCGGCCAAGATTCCATTTAGTTTGTTGTTATACAGAGATAGCATCCACTGTAGACCAACCTGCAAATTTGAAGGATAAAAAATCAGTTATTGAAGATCTATGCTATGGCCTTCAGCATCGATTATCATTCACAATCCCAATAGGAAAAGCAAGTTAAGCAGAAACTGACAAGCTGATAATCTCGTAGAGTTCCTGCTCGAAGCATCGATGGTTGCCTGACGACCTGTTCATTGACAGCGTGTGCAAGGTTGTAGTATCTGTTGCAAAGAAATGTTATCTGAAAGAGTAGCAATTTATAACAGAAATACAGAAACACTGCTTCACTTGAATGGCTTTGAATAACAGAAGCAAAACGTGCTTTGGGAAACATAAAATGCGGGAGAATCATATCAGTGTGCAGAATCAGAGACTACAGAACGAAGCATTTGCTGATTTAGTAGTTATTTTTTGTCCCAGCATATATGTATGCGATAAGTACCATAATCCGGTGAAAGGATGCTTACTTGTTAACTGATGAACTTTCTTGTGGGGCATTCATCTCAGAAAAGCAATTACTTATCATCATTTTCTCTCTAGCACAAGCTGCTGCAGCTCTTACTTCTTCAGATAGACCCTGTAAGCAAGAAGGTCCATGAAGAAAAAAGAGAGGAAGGGGTGACATAAGTCTCAGAATTCTTTTCATTACACACACACACGTAGAGAGAGAGAGAGACAGAGTGAAAAAGAGATTGCCTGGGAACGTGCATCAGCAGCTGCAGCATTAGCCGCCTCGTCAACCTTCTGCTGGTTTTTAGCAGCCGTTATATTTCCTCCAAGTTTGCAAAGGTACTCTTCTGTTTGCGTTAGAAAGGACGGAAGAACTGCATATCTCTCAGCAGCCACGCCAGGCGCTTCTTTCTGTTTCTCCATCAGCATTTCCCTGTATCTCTCTATGTCTTTATTCTTCAGAGCTTCCATCCTTCTGCTGCGGTCGTTGTCCTTACTCTTAGAAAGCTCCTTCAACATCCCCTCGCAGTACCTGAGAACTCCCCTATTGCGAGCGGCGCGAGCATCGCGGTTCGCCCAGTCGCCCTCGAGGAACTTCTTGCGCCACGAGAGCACGAATTTGAGCTCCTTTTCCCGACGACCTTCCCCCGACTGCCTATGAAATTCCCGACGCTGACGCTCGCACAGTCGGACGAATCTTTTATAGGGTCGCTCTGGCATCTTCATTATCTCCGTCTGCTGGCGTTCGATCTTTTCCCTCAAGCGGCCCTGCTGTTCGACGAGCTGCATCTTTTTGGACTCTATTTGCAGGTATGTTTTGACTACCTTATTCCTCTCTGAGTCGACTGCTAGAATTTTCTCGATCTTGTCGATTTTTTCATCCCTTCTCCTCTTGCGAAAACGTGCAGCTTCGTCGGTGGGAATACAGCCCATAGGATCTGCTAGAATCAAGTCGCTGCTTCCTTTCATCGTTGACGGCCCAGAAGTGTCTATTTTCACCGCTAGAACGTGGAGATCGAAGAAAGGATTTCTACCATGGCTGACATCCTCGGGATGGTCCAAGTTGTTTGCTTTTGCTGTTTTCTCGGTAAGTGAGTTCAGTTTGCTCATCGATGCATCTGCTTTATCACCTCTGATTTTTTCGACTGATTTATCTTTGTTGCCAGTGAAAGGAGAGGGAAGAATCTGCTGCATGTGCACGTCGAGGGGCGGAGGAGTAGCAGATGGAGAAGCACAAGGGGCACGAGTTTCTTCTGCACAAAAAAAAAAAGCAACGAGGAATTATGAAATTAGGACATGAAAGAAGACTGAAAATGAGGAAAAAAAGGAAGGGAATATTCAGTATCAGACCTTCAAATAGGTTGGAAGCAAGTATCTGCGCCTTCAGCGCGTGCGTCTGCTGCTTCGTAAACCCAATATTCGGCTGCGAACCAATCTGAGAATGGGCTGCCGACTGCTGAGGAGATTGATTAAGTCGTGCTCTCTGCGCCTTAGAAATTTCTGGGGAGAATACGCTTTCGACTCCTCGATTAAGATCTACGGATGATTGTGGAGGATTCATCGATAGCCACCCCAAAGTTAAGCCAAGATTATTATTACCAGGCGAATTCTTCGCCTGCCCAACTTCAGATGGTCCTGAGCCATCGCTCAAAGGATTTTCGTGGGGAAAACTCTCTCGCCCGACTTGGGGTGAGCTGCCGAGCTGTTTCTTCGCTGTAGGGCCGATCGTATTTTGTGGGATTCGCCGCCCCATAATGGATATGGAAGGCAGTGTAGAGTGATGGCCCTGAGTTGGTCTTCTCAGACATGCGTAGCTGAATATTTTCTCCGTGTCTTTCGCGGGGAGACTGATTCGTTGATATAGCCGTCCAAAAATCTCCATCTTCGCCGAGAGGGCCGAAGGTTTGTCGACCGCCCTGATGAGAATATTGAAAATGAATAGGATGTCAACCAAATATCAATGCATTTCAATAATAATAAACTACAACAGTGTCAGTAAACAAGGAGGGACTTGAAGCAAACTAATATAAGCACCAATCACGAATCGCAAAGAAATATGACCATTTGTTGTTTATCGAATGAAGCAGATGACCAAAGGGAAGGCTGGGCGGAGGTAGGTGTGGTGCTTCTGCTGCTCTGCCCATCTCCGCTGCCTTTCTGTGGCCAGCCAGTTGCCTCCATGCGGCTTAATTTCACCAAACAATCACTGAGAAGGAAAAAAAATGTTTCGCTAAATTCCCGAAAGGAGAACCTTTCAGACAATCGAAGATCAACGTAGAAAAAGATGCATAATTAAAGCTCAGGTATGCACACCCATTCAGCACGGTGAATAAGCAAAAAGATGCATGGATCGTAAAGTCGAGAATCGGAAAACACACAGTCACGAAAAATCGACCCTGATGGTGAAATAATGCATTTACTTGAAAAAAAGCACCCTTAAGACGTTGTTCGCACGGATCTTGGGAATTCCGATCCTGATTCCCACATCAAATGTCACGTAGAGATTTGTTCGGAAACACAAGCACGCATACGCGACCAAAACGTGTCTTTTTCGGGTAAAAAAAAAATCGCAATTTTTTAATGAAGATGAAAGAAAGATTTGATTGTGGAACTTGTGGACTATGCAAAGACTGACCTGTGATCGAGATTTCTGTGGAGGTAGGCGGTATTGGTCGAACTACCTAAATCTTGTGTTCTCTCTGTGCGCGGTGATTGTATGTTAGCGATTTGCCGGCGAGAAAGTCGGTTCTCTCTCAACTGGAATGTTGTAATTTTTTGTTAAGTATTTGAGGTTAAGTATGAAACCATGGTTAGGAAAAGGAGGAAAACGAACGATTAACCACGGTTACGTGGGGATAAAACAACGAGTATGCTAGGTTGTTTTGACAAACTTAACCCTGGAAAGCGATATATTCTCATAAGTCGACGATGATTGGCTAGAGTGACGTCGATATTATGACAACTGTAATTTTACAGCTATTGAATGTTTTACTTATCGAGCAAGATTATAATTAGACAAAAAGTTTAAATTTGACGAATGAAAATCGTAATAAATTAATGACATATTATAAAAATGAAATATTGTGCGAACGAGTAAGGTTTATTGTTTTGACGACTTATCAGAGAATGAATGTTCTACAATAAGACGTCCAGGTGACGTCGATATCACGGCTTGTAATTTTATAACGGCCAAAAATCTAAAATGGTCCCCAATGTTTACCCCCTGAACCAATTTAGTCCCCAGTGTTTCGCGAGGACCAATGTAGTCCTCGATGTTATCGAATTCGAACCAAATTGGTCCCCGCCGTAATTTGGATGGGAGTTGATACGTGTCGACGTGCGATTGACCAGGCTTAAAAATCATAAATTAAATTCCAAAAGGGAAAAAAACCATAAAAAATGTTGTCTTTTACATACCTCAATCATGAACATTTCTTCAATAAATTCATACAAGTAAATCTTCCTCCATATCTTCATCGTGCTATAGCACACCATATTTCAAAGTGGAGAAATTCTTCTTCATTACACAAATCATATAATAATATCAGCTCCATTGATCAATCTACTGCAACTGGCTGCATAGCTTCGGCTTCTTTCCTCAGCTCTTGAAACAACACAGCCGAAAGGTACCGTTCTCCGAAGCTAGGATGAACCGTCTAATTGCAATAAAAAAGTCGACAGTTAGAAACAAATCCCAAGTCGATCACAGCTCATAAGTTAGTTAAGACTTCGATTATCAAGCTCATGAATATTAATACCACGATAAGTTTCCCCTTGTTTTCGGGCCTCTTGCCGCGCCGCCACAGTGTTCGCCCCCGACGAAATCCCAACCTACATAGGATTGTTCATAAGTTAATTAGCAGTCATAATAATTCTACTTCATATATGTATATATATATATATATATATATATATATTTATGATTTTAAGTTACCATGGGACCCTCTTTCAACACTAATTGCCGAGCCATATTAACAGCGTCTTCGCTAGAAACCTGTAACAGAAAGAATCTTTATCTGATCTTTTTTAGCTCAGAGAGCTTAGCGATAAATTGTATGATTACCATTAAGACTTCTTCCATTACATCCATGTAGAGGATGTCTGGTTTGAATCCAACTCCATTGCCAGTAATGTGATGAGGACCTGTGTGTGTTTGTGAAGAATGAGAACCCTAATAAGTCACATGTGTCCCACATTGGTTAATTGAGGAGATCTTGACTAAGCATATAAGTTGATGAGCTACTCCATCCATCATCAGTTTGTTTTAGGATGGAAGCTCGTCTATCTTAGATCATCTCCCCTTCTATGAAAGAAATCTATTTGTTTTAGCTATATATGAACATTACCTGGTTTTCCTCCGTTGAGAACATTGCTTTCCTCTGGCTCGAGCCCATATATCTTCATCGAAATCGTTGTTTGAAACTAAGACATTTTTAGCAGTTTCAGACCAATGCGTATATCTACGTTTCATATGTCAATTGTTTGTTACCTTAACGTTAGGATTTTTCGATTTTAAATACTGCCCAACGCCCGAAACTGTGCCTCCGCTTCCTATCCCCATTATGAAAATATCGACGTTACCGTTCGTATCTTCCCCTATCTCAGGCCCCGTCGTCTCGAAATGCACCTGTAATAATAATAATAATAATAATAATAATAATAATAATAATTATACAAATTAACACAAATATGCGCAAACACAAGAACGTTACCTCCTACCAAATTTCCCCACTGAAGGCAACCTGTTTTTCCATTGTCTTCCACATTGTGAACCAACAAGAGGTGGCAACATGTCAATACTACTTTCAATGCGATCCGTTACCGGCCGTATGGTCCCTTCGTAAGCTAACTTCCACACCTCCAACGTGTAATAATCTTGCACTAATGAATACACCGGCACTTGGGCGTAACCACAAGCTGCAAGAGCGTGTGGACATGGGATATGGTCGATGTCAAACATCATGCAAGTGCAACTGTGCGTTTCTAGATCGACCACCTCGTCCACATGTTGCACGTAAACGTTATATCTTAGATGCCCGACTTCCGACACATGAAAATTTTGGGACTCGCCAAAATTATCTCGTATGATCAACTCCACCTACGGTGTAAACCTGGTCATATTGGCCGCGATTGAAGCTTCCGCAGTTCTCCGATGCTTACTGAACCATGATGATGTTAGTCGATGAACCGAGTCCAACAACCCAATAAGTGGAAGTTCTCTGTCCTTACGTAGAGCCGCATTTATAGACTCGGATCCATTGATCGTCATATGTTGTATCTTGATCTAGGGCAATATGCACTCGTTCACGTCGTCTTTGGAACTTCGTTAAGATCATGGGCGGAGGCACCTTACGCCTAGGGTGCCTACCCTGAAATTCTTTTATTACCTATATATTTATACATATTTATTTGTTGCTGCTTGTATGTTGTATATATATATATTATATATATATATAGATATTCTATACATTTACACATTACCATGCGAGTGAAGCCCTGAAGCCCCCACCGCCCACCTAAAATAAATTGTTCATATAAATCTAATCTATTAGTATATCTATATAATTTTAATTTTATGGTAAGATAGTTATTTCGCTTCAATGGACCATAATACACTAGTGAAGTCCATTGTTTAAGATTGTTATGATACTTACGTGAATTTTTACTTGATAGGCAATTCTTATTAGAAATTATAATAAAGTCTCTTGATGGAAGTAATTGATTATCTTTCCAAATTCCAAATATCGGAAAGGGTCATAACATCACTTATAAAATATACATACAAATCCATCACCATTACATATATATCCACAAAAACAGTATAAATTAGTCCGGAAAAAATAATCGCATTACTATATTGTTTTATCCGATATTTCAGCATTTTTCATCTATAATATATCCAAAACGGAGAAATATTACAAAAGAAAAGTTACAAAATGTCATTAGTGAAGCATTTCATTTATATAGAATATGAAATGTTTCTTAATGTTGATAAGGATTACTTCATACAATGATTTCTGTGAAGGCTTGTAAAAAAAAAAAGCAAAAAAATAACTGTAATTGTCGGTAATTTTTATATATATTATATTATTATTTCGTCTTAACTTTATTTTAATATTTTTGCCCACCCTCAAATTATCTTCTAGCTCCGCCCCTGGTTAAGATAGGCTCTCACGTCCTTGTATTTGTCATCAAGCTGCTTAAAATCAATGTTGTAAAACTCGCTAGGCACTAGTCGGGAGGCCGGAGGGGGCCTAGCGCCTAGTCGGCCTAGGCGGGCGGGGCCTAGGCGGTTTCTAGGCGGCATACATATTTTTTGTTATTATTCTATATATATCAAATATATGCTAATATTCTACTAAAGTAAAGATGCTACAAATTTATTCCGACATTTTATATAAATAGTGTCAATATCAACAATGCAACAATGTTTTACAGATGATGTAGGACGAAGTTATATTGTTTTTTTTTCATATTATATATTTTGTAATTTTTAGTCACATGTAACAACGGCCTCTTTTTGTTAAATAAAAATGCTATAGTTTTAATATTCCAACAATTTATATCTAATTGGAGACTCCAAAAGGAAAAAATTAGGTATCACATATATTAACTAAAACTAAAATCATCATAAAATAAATAGTTATTTTTTGTTGTACATTTAATGCATGGCAAGAAATAGATATTTTGATCGTAGTGTAGTATAAACTCAATCGCATTAAATGATTTATTGATTGACTGTTGCAGTGTTCGGGTAGTATTAACCTATTGACTTCTTGTCCCACACCGCTTAGCTTTGTAAAGAAAGCTGAATTCTGTTTCTATATATAGGCCTGCCCACATTCATCTGAGAAGTAAGTGCATGCAAATTTTAAAAGCGCTAGTCAGTGCTTTGTGCGCTCTTCTATTAGTCAAAATTTTATCATATTTAAAAAAATAAATTAAGAAATTAATAATTAGCCGAATAATCGCCGATTTAGCCGATTAATCGGATTAATCGGCCGATTAGTTGCTGATTAATTGGTTTACCAATTAACTGGGCGATTAGGGGATAATCGCTGCGGTGGTGCTACAATTAGCGCCTAGGCGGCCGCAGTTTTACAACCATGCTTAAAATAACGGTCGGACTCGCTCTTTGTGTAGGCAGTCGCTACACGCCACAAAATCGGGCAAGCACATTTCTTCTTCATTTTCGTCTTCAAGTTTTGTTGAATGTGCTACGCATAGAAACCGTGAAACGCGTGCGGAAAAATGGCCGGAACGGCATTCTTTATACCATTGTTTTGATCAGAAATTATTATGAGATCATCACTGTCCGCAACAAAACGTCGCAATCTCGTGAAAAACCACGTCCATGACTCGGTTTCCTCGGGGTCGGCAAGACCCCATGCAATAGGATATTGATGGTAATCGCCGTCCTACGCCGTGGCAATCATCATGATCCTATATACTTCCCCTTTAAAATGTTGCATCGATAGAAACGACTTTCCTCATGTACGCAAAGCCTCTGATGGATGCGTCGTATGCCAAGAACATGTACTTGAACCGATTGTCTTCGTCCATCTCCCAATCAGTGATGCTGCCCTCGTTGGCTTGCCTCACCGCATCTAAGTGCGCCGGCAGCAAAGCGTAGCATTCGTCCCTGTTACCGATTAGTTCATCGGTCGCAATTTGTTTCCCTATCCAAGCTTTGTAGTATGAAACTTCTACTCCCCTGCTCTGCATCATGATTGTATTGAACTGGGTGCGGGAAAGTCTTTAGGAGCTCTAAAATTTTCCAACAACGCGCTCGATACGAGCGATGCACTTCCTGCTGGTGTCTACGGCGTCGATGAGACACACAGCATGTGTGCATGTCGCAGTACTTTCGGATTGAGGAAAAGGGGGAGTTCTTGTACTGAGCAGCTCGTACTCGCCATTCGCATTTCTCGTTGGCACATTTCACTACGTACAGGGTTTTGTTTGACCTATCCAGTTGGAATTCAAAACACGCATCGATTGCGATTTTAGTGAGTTCGTCCTTCAGTTCTTTCTTGCTACGAAATTCTTGTCCAACATATAGGCTTGAACCATCCGTAAACGAAAAGGTACCATCTTCGGCCACATCTAGAGCATCATGCTCCTCAACATCAACATCGTCATCTTCATCATCATCATCTGAAGCACCTTGCTCCTCGGTTTGTCCGACTTGCTCGTCTTCATCATCGTCTTTCTCCACCGACTTGCTCGTTTTCATTATCACCTTCGTCGCCGCCCATTTCGGGTAATCGTCTTCAAAGCCAGTGGCTTCATTACGTTGGTAAGGAATGTCGTAAGATGTGCTGCAAAAACCCTCAAATGGTTGGATTTCTGCGTTTGCGTCGCACTGCGCTATAAGGCCGACGTTAAAACTCGATAAATCATTATCATGAGGTTGATGTGGCGGTGCAGCACTGACGGATAACTCAAGTTGCACGTGAAGAGGTGGTCTTGTTCGTGGACAACCAAAACCAAGGTACGCTAGTACGCCGTAATCATTCTCGGTGTAGATGGGCGCGCAAAATTGTAGTCAATGTAAGGCATGTAGCTTATCATAAGTTTGGTATTGTCGCTTCGCAACGACAATGCTTTCATAATCTCTTCACTGAGATCCTTTAATGTGAATGAACCGTCATCGACAAAGATTGATTGCCGCCGGCAACGTGGATCGGGAGCTATAGCGACCCTCGTTTTCAAATTAAGATTAGTGTCGGATTTTCGCAACGTAAGTCGCGGAAGACCCGTCTAACAAAAACTTTTTCCTAAAAGATAATATAATACAACAAAATGTGATTCTACATAGTAGCACTGTACAAAGGGCGTAGTCCCAAAATGTCAAAAGAACAAAAATCCCAACGCCGCTCCACAGGTCTTCATCCATGTACCGCCCCGCCCTCAAAAGTCCGTGGAGCACCGCCACCAGCCGCCTCAGTCTTGACGCGTATCAGCGTCAGACTCAGTATCTACAACACATAAACATTGAGCGATTTGCCCAGTAGGTGAATAAAATGCATGTATGCAAGTGTACGTTCAATCTCATTCCCAATTCTAATGCACACTCTTTCTTTTCCCACATTCCTATCTCACATCACACGACACAGGGCCCTAGGTTAGACTCGGCACCAACACGCGCAATAGACTATATGGTTAGAACATACATTATAATTACAGCTAAAAAATGATATGTGAAGGACAAGATAATGAAGCCTTATCGTCAAACTAGGTAGGCGAACATGGTATTCAATGTGTTTGCAATCCAACAATCTTAACCATCTACTCTATCGGAATCCTTCCCATGTGTATTGTTTCATTCTAAGAGGGGCGCGGAGTAATGAAACCATCTTTCTTCAAATAATTAATAATTTTCTTGGATGAAAAAATCGAGATCGTTGGCTAAAAAAAGAAACAGAGTATATATTTGGTATTGATAGCTCATCCTCCTCAATTTCTCAACACAACGATATTGGGGGTAAACAGAAACACACCACTGCCCGATATCGTCTTATTGCAACCTATTTTGATTACAATTTATTGTGGAATAATGAAATAACTAAAACCAGCTATCACAAGGGTTTAACAGCTTCTATGGATGACAACCACGTTCAACAGCTGGGCTCTTTTCCGAGCACAATTCACCTTATCCACGCTGGTAAAGGCCCTTTCTTTATTCCATTGTGAAATTGCTTTTCGATTTTCTTTTGTATAACATATGTTCAATATTTGCCTGGCCTAAAAATCAAATTCTTGAAGCCCAACACCTAATTCGATCTCAGCCCAAAGCTTACCTATTCTTGCATGTTCTTTCGTATTTATCTCATTTTCATCCATTAGATTCTATGTCACGTATGACGAAAATAAAAACCAGAGTAGCAAATCAAAAATCGAAGCTGTGAAGCTGAGTCTTGTATGGTTTCTTGTCTCAGTTAAGCTTTCTTAAAGGTAATAGACATTTCCATCTCATCTAATTCGTTTTTAAGGTCAGTTTTTTTTTTAAAATCCTGTTCTCAGCTTCTGTTTTCAGCAAATTTAACCTAGTTATCATGCTCTGATCCTTTCGGGGCGTGACATTTTTCTTTTTTCAGCTACGTAGAAGTGATATAAATAGAACTCCGCGATTGGTAGTCGTCGAATGCCGGCTTTGCAGAGGATTGTACTGGGATTTTCTTGTACCTTGTGCCCACGTTCTTCATTTGCTTGTAATAGCTTTCATCTCTATCGTCTTGGATCCCTTACTTTGGATCGCACTGCCATGCCTCGCCACCAGGTACCTTTTATTTTCTTGTTCGCAACTGCTCATGATGACGTTTGCAAGTGGCTGGAGTTTTGATCAGTTTGATATGTTTTTCCGTTTTCCGCATTTTTCACTGTTGGCTTCTGGGGGATGTTCTTTGTCAGAAAATGATGAATTGATTAGTCTACATTGATGAGAATTTCAATTTTGGATACAACTCTTCTACGATGGTGTTTTGCCCTGTGGTTATTCTTGATTAATGATGAAGCCATTGAGTTTCTTAGGTGCTGGTGCTGATTATGTTTCTTGGTGATGGATCAACAATTTCTCTGTATGGTACTTTTGAGTTCAAGTAGTTCCATGAATTGCGCTATTGATAAAATTTCTTTTGATTTCCTCATTTTCGTAAGTTAATGCTTATTGTCTGTGTAAAATCTGTAGTGTTCCTTCTTTGCATTGTTAAACTTTTTCGAGCTGAATCTTTGAGCTACATGGGATCTCATCATATTTTATGCTGCCAATTCAGCGTAAAGGAGGTTCGAAAGGGGATAGCCGGGTAGAGAAGCCCAAAGCCTCTCAGCCATCTACGTCATCTTTGACATCAGAAGATTCTCCACATGCTACGGCTGAAGCCATCACAAACAGGTTGAACACATTGCATGTTGCGGAAAGTGAAGTGTGTTCATCTGATTCTTTAACGTCACTAAAGTTTGGGAGAACTGGATTGCATTCTGTAACATCTGTTAATGATGAAAAGGCTATATGGAAGCCCAAATCATACGGGACAGTTAGTGGAGCCTCTACTATTGACATTAATGAAGCTCCAGTTGGTCATAAAGATGTACTTGCTAAAGGAATCCAAACACAATCCCCGTCAGAAAATAAAGCTGTTCTGAGTAAGCTATTTAGTGGAAAGATATTGGAAAACTTTACGGTGGACAACTCAACTTACTCGCGTGCACAAGTTAGAGCAACGTTTTATCCAAAATTTGAAAATGAAAAGTCTGATCTGGAGGTAAACAGTCTCAAGCTTGCTTTTGTCCTGATTCTATATCTATGTCCTGATATTATAGTAGCTATAGTGATTCTTAATGTTATGCGGTGAGATGATGAATGCTGTTTAGTCTATTTTTGTTAGTTTGTGGTTTGTAGTTTAACAAGAATTCGAATGATGTCCTAGACCGATTTTGAAAAGTGGGCTGATGTCGCACTTGGTGTATTTTTTTCACTGCTGCTTTGTTATTTATTCTAACAGGTTAGGACAAGAATGATTGAAATGGTTGCCGAAGGCTTAGCTACATTGGAGGTTGGTATTCTCATAGATTAGGTTTGCCTCATTGTGAAGCTGTTCCTTGCCTTTTTAGAGCTGAGGATCTCATGCAACTAAAATTACACAGGTTTCACTGAAGCACTCTGGATCTCTTTTCATGTATGCTGGACATGAGGGTGGTGCATATGCGAAAAACAGTTACGGAAATGTGTAAGCTGTTCCTTGATCCTTTATTTGCCTTGCTTTTGCTTATACTGGTCTTTTCAATCTTCTCTTCTCATCTATCTTAGAGTTCTACTTCTATCTCTTATGAAGATCAAATAAGGATTGTAATTGCTTTGACGCGAGCCTAAACAACCAATATTCTGCTTGCTTGCATATAGGGCAATGTAAATGCTTTGTTGAAAACTCTTTGACGCATATGAATTAGGGACAGTAAGATAATTACTTTTGTTTATTCAAGGATTTTACGGACTGTGGTTCTGAGCTTGTGTTGTAGTTGTATTAGAAGCCATGGGCCCTTTTCGTTTTGGATGTCATTAATGCTGCATATTCTTTTGCTTTTTATCTAAGCTTTCTGAATCCCGTGCGTGTACTGCAGCTACACTGCTGTGGGTGTCTTTGTTCTTGGACGAACGTTCCGTGAGGCTTGGGGTTCAAAAGCCAGCCAGAAGCAAGCGGAATTTAACGAGTTCCTTGAGGTGAATTTAGACTAGGGTAGTTTAACAATTAAAC
Source organism: Craterostigma plantagineum (assembly GCA_027422505.1). Taxonomy (NCBI): domain Eukaryota; kingdom Viridiplantae; phylum Streptophyta; class Magnoliopsida; order Lamiales; family Linderniaceae; genus Craterostigma; species Craterostigma plantagineum. The sequence goes on along the minus strand of JAPQWV010002839.1, from coordinate 15,568 downwards.
TTTCTAACGAGGTGTTTATGTTGCTGATTTTTAGAGAATAAAATTTCATACAACTGAGTCAATTCATTCGAATCTCGATAGAATTTTCTCTGCATCCGATCGTTTTCAATAAAACATTCTCTTCATGTACAACGATCTGTATCTGTGTTTGTCCAGTGCAATCGCATGTGCATATCAATGGAGCTGGTGACGGCTGTACTAGGAGACCACGGGCAACGCCCTCATGAAGACTATGGTGAGGATAAGAAAAGAGTTTCTAACTTGATTAGCTGATCCGTATAGAAACATTAGATATGACTTTATGTTCAACATGACATAAAGAACCACCATACCCGATAAGATATTCTATCAGATATTCGTTCATGCAATAACATACTCCAGTAAACAACTTCTGTTGCTCAAGATTTCCTTAGTAATTTCCAATCTAGCAATCGTGTTTAGTTTCTCCATCTGAAGTTCTTTCTTAATATTATGTCTTTATGACGACATATAATGGATAAAGTTCCCCCCCCCCCCCCCTTTTTTGGACAGTTGTTGTGACTGCAGTCGCCGAGTTGGGTGGTGGAAAACCGAAATTCTATTCGACTCCTGATGTTATCGCCTTTTGTAGAAAATGGCAGCTTCCAACAAATCATGTGTGGCTGTTCTCAACAAAGTAAGTCTTTGGTATCTTAAGATTTTGCAATATTTCCATCCAAGGGCCACGTGTAAAGTCATTCTTTTTTATGTTTATGTAAAAAATTTTGACATATCATTTCGTCCAAATTATGATGTCAAATGTTTTGAAATAAGAGACTGCCAAACATGTGGATGTCGTTCGATTATACAATCATAAGCTGGAAGACTTGGTGATATGGCTCCAATTTGTATCTTTGTGGAAATGCGTAGATATGCATCAATGCATAAAGCTTTGAGGTTGTTGTATGCATTGATGCGCGATTATAAAATGGAATTTGATGGAAGGTTATTGTCGCATTTGCATTTTTTTTCTTCATTTCAGGAAGTCAGTAACATCATTTTTCGCTGCTTATGACGCACTGTGTGAGGAGGGAACAGCTACAACCGTCTGCCAGGCACTCGATGAAGTGGCAGACATATCAGTACCTGGTTAGAAAACTAAAGTTTATGTGGTTTTCCTACGGTTGCTTCCCCTTAAACTATAATAATGTACAAAACTGTTTTTAACACTTCTTTGTTTGAAGGATCAAAGGACCACGTAAAGGTGCAAGGCGAAATCCTGGAAGGCCTAGTGGCTCGTATTGTAAGCTATGAGAGTTCTGAACACATGAATCAGGTTTTAAGAGACTATCCTCTACCAGCATCAGAGGGTGGTAAGTTGTAATAGCAAAATGATAATAAGAATCATGAGGCACAGTATTCCTGTTGCTATATTTCATCAACGACGCTGCTGATTTGGTTCAGTTTTGCTGATTACTCATGCTATTTTTATATGGTAGCTGAACAACATCTGGGATCCAGCATGCGTGAAATATGTGCTGCCAATAGATCTGATGAGAAGCAGGTGACATTTGACATGCTATTTTTTTCCGATAGACCCTGATTTTAAATATATTCTATTCTTCAGTGTTGTCTTTTGTTTGTTATATTTGCAGCAAATAAAGGCACTTCTTGACAATGTTGGTACTTCCATGTGCCCAAACTATTTAGATTGGTTTGGCTCTGAAGATTCCGATTCTCATTCAAGAAATGCGGATAGATCAGTTCTGTCAAAGTTTCTGCAAGCACGTCCTACAGATTATACCACCAAAAAGTTGCAGGTTATTCCCAACTTACAATTTTCGAGCTGTAGGGGTGTGAAAAACAAGCATTGTAACAATGTTTGAATTTCAGTTTTCTATTCGTGGTGATAGTAATCATAGGCTAATTTAGTCTTGTCTTGTGACTGTATACGCTAATAAATTAGCTAATCAATGTCTTGCATCAGGAAATGGTTCGTCTGATGAGGGAAAAGCGCTTTCCAGCTGCTTTCAAATGTTACGATAACTTTCAAAGAACGATTCTGTTACTAATGACAATCTTTATTATAAAATGGTCATTCATGTCCACAGCGATTCAGCTTTTAGACGTTATCAGAAAGAGATGAGGTATAGCCTTATTTGTTTCTTTCGGGCTTGTAAACAAGCTATAAAACGGAGTTTAATATGCTATGAATGAAACCTTAACAAAAAGTGCATTGCAGGTTTAATCCGGATTTATGGCCATTGTATCGAGGTAATTCCTAGTTTTAACGTGTGACCTGGTTCTAAAATGCAATTATTTGTCTTTGACCTAATAGTTGCCATAGTGATGTTAGATCCCTTGCCTTAATTTTAATATCTGACGCTAGTTTGTGAAATAATATCTGGGAATATTCATGTCACTGTTATTTCATGAAATTGACGATGATCTTTTTCTATTGCCAATGATCTTTTTCTATCGCCTCACTTTACATATCTAATTCATGCAAAAACAAATTCAGTTGCAAAAAAATATCACACTGTTTAATTTTCTAGTTAAATCTTTTGCAATGCCATTACAATGCTTATTATAGTTTCGGCATTCTCATGCTTTTCATATTCCCAGGTTTTTTTGTGGACCTAAATTTGTTCAAGGGTAGCAAGGGGCAGAATATTGAGACAAATTTGGTACCTGAAAATGGAAATGACGTCAGGAGTACAACTACAAAGGATGGTTTGGCTGATGAAGATGCTAATCTGATGATCAAGCTGAAGTTCTTGACATATAAGGTATGGGATATTTGAGTGCATGCATTGAACTCTAAACAGCCTTAACTGTGTACTAGGATCTTGTAGCAAGTAATGTATTAATTAGCTCTTCTTGTGCTTTAAATATGCAGTTAAGGACCTTTTTGATTCGGAATGGATTGCCCATTCTTTTCAAACAAGGTGAAGCAGCTTACAAAGCATACTACCTAAAGTAAGTCTCCGCAAGGTCCTTGGATTGCATTTGCCCACTTTCGTTGCATGCATGCTTTTGTCTATGTAATACCTCTGCTGTGAACATTGTAGGCAAATGCAGAAATGGAATACTTCAGCTGCAAAGCAAAGAGCACTTAGCAAGATGTTGGATGAGTGGTATATATGGATTTTCCTTGGCATTTGATTTGGAGCTGTAATTCCGTACTTAATGAAGCTTTTACTTCTTCTCACTGAAGGGCCGTGTTCATACGTAGAAAATACGGACACAAACAACTCTCCTCGTCCACATACCTCAGTGAAGCTGAGCCATTCCTTGAAATGTATGCTAAGCGTAGTCCAGAGAACCAAGCTTTAATAGGAGCGGCTGGGAGTTTGGTGGGAACAGAAGATTTCTTGGCCATCATTGGAGGAGGTAGAGACGAAGAGGGTGACCTCGAACCAGAGAGAGAAAAGTTGCCTTCAAGTCCAATTCCCGCTGCAAAGGAAGCTGTGAGAAAGGATGAGGGGCTTATAGTCTTTTTTCCAGGTAGCAATTGGTATTTCTTCATCTCATGTGAAAGCTATGTGATTCCGAAATCACTTATTAACACTGAAATGAATCACAGACCGGATATAAAAACATAAAGCTGATATGTCCTGTGTTTGTAGTTGTCCATACATGCTTATCCACCTAAGTCCTTAAAATCTTACGTTGCATGAATCCATCGACTTTCTTTTTTTTTTTCTCCAAATATTTCCATTTCTTAGCTTTCTTGTTAACTGACTTCTTTCTAGGAATACCTGGTTGCGCTAAGTCCGCACTCTGTAAAGAAATTATAAGTTCCCCTGCAAGACTTGGTGATGAACGCCCAGTTCGTAGCTTAATGGGAGATCTAATAAAAGGTAAGGAGTTAATTCTCTCTGTTTTGTTTTCACAACCCCTGAGACAGGAAATCAGTATTTCTATCCGCCGCCTTTAAGGCAACATCAATTACTTCATATTATTCCCACGTGAAGCTTATTCAAAGCCTATTCTTTTGCCTTGTGCATGTAATTATTTTTCTCCTTATCATCATATGTCAATAATCTACGTTACTGCTGTCGTATTATAGGAAGATACTGGGCAAGGATTGCTGAAGAACGTCGAAAGAAGCCCTATTCTATATTGCTTGCCGACAAAAATGCTCCGAATGAAGACGTTTGGAGACAGGTGATTTGAGTAGCATTTACATCTGTCCTAGTTTCTGAATAGACACCTTGTCCACTGCACGAAAGTTGTTCAATGAATTTAATCTTATGATCACTAGCATACTCAATTTACATTTCCTTTCACTTTTTGTGAATCCTTTTCTTCAATTTTCCCTGGAGGAAGAAAGAATCATCAGTTGAAAAAAGAGCAACAAGCTCTTCAACTTGTCATATGGGTCACAAAAGTGCGTGTTAGATGTATATATGGTGAAGCACATCATAGAAATGTTGTTCGATATGAAACTTGCGAGATTTCTGTCTATGCAGATCGAGGACATGTGTCGCAGCACAAAGGCATCTGCCGTTCCAGTTGTTCCTGAATCAGAAGGTTGTCTAATCATTGTTATGTTTGATTTCTCTTTGAAATCTTTGTTGTTTCTTTTTCAAAAATTTATGAAAGGACCTATGTCTTCTCAGTTTTGATGTTCTGCTTAACTTATTATTTCTCTCATTATAGTCCCATGAACACTAAATTTGTAGGGAATGACTCAAATCCGTTCTCTCTGGATGCCCTTGCTGTTTTTATGTTCAGAGTTCTTCAGCGTGTTAATCATCCGGTAAATCAACATATGCTTCGATTCCAGCTCAGAAACATATAATTAACACATTGATTTCTGTTATTCCACATATAGGGAAACCTCGATAAATCATCTCCCAATGCTGGTTATGTCTTGCTGATGTTCTACCATCTATATGACGGCAAGGTACTATCATTTAGGTACTCATTGACATTTATGCCTCTTTGGAATTGATTTTCTGATGCCGTACATTAATCCAGAATCGGAAGGAGTTCGAGACCGAGCTAATAGAGCGTTTTGGTTCGCTCGTTAAGATGCCCCTATTGCAAGCCAACAGGTCAGTGAGAGCTCTGCCTTCCATTAATTTGGTTGTGATGAGAGTGATGAAAGTGGTCAGTTTTAACTTGTATTTCTTCCCCTACAAACATTCATTCCTTCGGAGAACAGTCTCAATACTCTACTACCTATTGATTTGTATGAGTCTGAGTACCTAACCAGTTGTGTTCCACGTTTCACCGCGTGCTTAGATCTCCTTTGCCAGAATCCGTAAAATCCACGTTGGAGGAAGGAATAAACCTATACAAGCTTCACACAAGAACGAATGGAAGGTAATTTTCTCTTTATCTAAACTCTCATTTGCATTATAATCTTACCATGCTTTAGTCTGACAGCGCTCTGTTATTCTACGCTTTACTCCTACTAGAGTGGAGTCCACAAAAGGGACATACGCTAAGGAGTGGGCTAAGTGGGAGAAACAATTACGCGAGACACTGATTGAGAACTCGGAGTACTTGAACTCTATTCAGGTATACAAATACACCATAATCTGACGGCTAAAGCCATTACATATCTCTCCCTTACAACTCCCTTTCATAGGTCCCATTCGAAGATGCTGTCCAAAAAGTTTTCGAACAGCTCAGTGCTATCGCCAAGGGAGATTACATAGCACCAAGCACAGAGAGCCGTAGGTTCGGCAACATCATCTTCGCTGCTGTGACTCTCCCTATTCCCGAGATACTAGGCCTCTTGGAAAGTTTAGGTGCGAAGGATCCTAAGGTTGAAGATTTCCTCAAGAAGACGAACTTAAACAGCAATGCTCTAACCAAGGCTCATCTGACACTAGCTCACAAGGGGAGCCATGGTGTAGCTGCTGTAGCGAATTATGGTGAATATGTGAACCGTGAAGTGCCAATTCACGTCAATGCTCTGCTTTTCTCGGATAAGTTGGCTGCTTTGGAAGCTGAGCCTGGAGTTGTTGATGGAGATAGGTTGAGTTCTAAGAATGAATGGCCACATGTGACTCTGTGGACTGCTCAGGAATTCCACCAAAAGAAGCTAACACTTTACCTCGGTTGCTTGCCCAAGAAAAGGCCGTTAAGGTCGAGATCGATCCCCCAGCGACTATTACTGGCATTCTACAGTTCTTTTGAGATTTTCTTTCTGGCATTCTACAGTTCTTTTGAGATTTTCTTTCATGACGCTTTTCACAAGGTTAATAAGTTGAGTGTCAAGATTTTTCCCACCTTTCTATAGAGATTTACGGAGTTAGCAGATTTATATGAAGAGAAAAATGTAGCGGCACAAACAGTAGAAAGATGTTGACAACTATTTGTTGAAATAATTACAATAGCTTCAATATGGCACTATGATTGCATGCAACAGAACAAGTAGGAAGACGACAGACAGAATAAAATTACCCTCAACAACAGGGGATCTTCAAGAACTATGCTTTCTTCTAAGAAAGAATACCTACCTATCTATATGTAGGGTAATGAATCAAACTCAATGTATTTTAGGAGTGGAAGTAGCTTCTACATTCTCTTCGCTTGTTGATGGAGTCGAATTCACCTTGCAAACGGATGAAAACTTGCAAAACCTGCATTTCCATTGCTCGTTTAAAGGAGCATAAGTAGGTTCTCTTTCCCCACGCCAAAACTGGAGGCAAGACTTTATCTGACTCTTTACATGATCGGGTTGGTAGCTGAACTCATCTTCACCGAGTAGGGATTGATCTTCTTGCAATTCGTATCTGTGAAAACCAGACTTGTGTCCTTACTTTTTATACATATCCAAATATAACTCCAAACCCCTATGTGAGAGATTCAAGAATAAGAAGCTTACCTCAAAATCATACGATCATGAGCTCGAGGAAGCGTAGAACAACTATTTCGGAAGTACCTCACCAGATCATTGAGGGTCTGCATGAATATCAGATGAAATGTTACGATTACAGAAAGAATGATGTCATCTCATAAAGATGAGACAGAAACACACACCTCGGAAGGAAAGCCTGAATTTGATGTACTTTCTCGGATTTCTGGGGATAACATATGATGAGAATTCAGCGAAAAGAAATCGAAAAATTTTTGGGTTGGAAAGTCTCCTGTAATTAAACCGTCCCATATATGCTTATAGCACATTACTTGAAGCCTGTGACAATAAATAATATCAACTTAATGATCTCGAAAGAGAAGTTATAAACATAACCCGTAAAAGAAAGCATTCTAGCCAATCATGATTACCTTCCATTTCTTTGTTGGGTTCACTGGGAAGTGTTGCTTTCACTCGAGTTTTTGTGTCAGTTATTATTGGACATCTCTCGGACGTAGACTCTGGCATTCGAATTTCATCTATTATACCAACCAACCATACACCTTCTGTAAAGCCTACTCTGAAGTCAGGAGAATAAATATGAGCATACTTAGCCTCGTAATGTAAGGAATAACAATTTCATCTTTTCAAGAAACCACTGATGAATTATAAACCAATTTAAGGTGGATTCTCATAAAATTACACACACAAAAAATTCAGGGAATATATACTGTATAAATTTGACCACAAGTTTTGACCAAAAAGATTGTGTCCAGTGACGGTAAATAACCAGCATCACATGTACACGTTATACTTACAGTGGTAACTCTCGCGTCAATCCATCAAGTAAAAGTTGATTTGCACCAACTATAAAATTCATAAATTTAATGGCCCAAACATCTTCAGGTGATTCAACCTGAACTTTGACCTTTTCATTACCTGAAGGAAATCAAAACGAAAGCCAGTAATACGCTGCAAATGTTTGCCACTGGTCTTATAGAGCTCCCACAAAGGTAGCATCACAAAAGATGCATAAATGCGTGAGACTTTGGAAGTTGGATCGAAACAAGTAACTGTTGAAATCTCAGAGTAACATTAAGACGGAAACATATAGAACATATAAGGAAAATTATATTTGTAGATAAATGTCAGGTTGGCTAAACACTATAATATCACTTACACTAATGCCAAGCAACCATGCAACAGATTATGATTTATGACAAGATATACCTCTTCTTCAAGGGCAACATGGCGAGCACTTCCAGCTTTCATAGCTTTTGTCTTTTGGGTTTTCCCAAAGTAAGAACAAACTCCATTTGTTTTTCGGCCACTCCTATACGGACAAAACCAAGAAAAAACAACGTATGACTCAATGATTGAAATTACCCAGTTAGCTGATCCTAAATAGGAGGCATACTACAATAAATTTGCGGCAAACCAAAAAAAGAATTCTCATTATTTCAAAATTTCCTCCTCAATCATATAACCACGAACCAGCTGGATGAAAAATCTGCAATTACCGTGGCGGTAATGTCGGTGACAGACAAGCTTCTCCCCCTCCGAAACCGATGCAGAAAAGATCCACTCGACCTGTTCTTCTCCGGGCTGCTAATCGGAGATCCTACTTTCCGACCCATATCCTCCATGTCTCCCGACGCGCTGCAAGAAGATAGTGCGCGCTTCGACAAGAGTGTAATGGAGCGAATCGATCGGTGGAGCTGCGGCACGGAGGCGGTGCAGCCGCCGAGGCGAAGGCGGCTTCGATGATTGCCATCTCTTCTTCGGTGATGATTTCGATTGGGATTTGTTGTGGTGGTGGTGCTGAATATTTGTGATTGTTTGTCCCTTCCATGACACACTAATGGAGAGCTGAACCGAAATGCGTGTCCGCCGCGCGCGAGGGAGAGAGATCGAATTATCAATTACCAATTAATTAATTAAAAATCTAAAAATAGAAATAGTGGCGCTAAAAAGGAAATTCGGGCTAAAGCCCAATTATTTTTGTTATGGGCTTTAAATTCGAAGCCACTATTTTATACAAGGCCCAGTTTTAAGCCCAATAAACAAAAGTTCTAACACAGATTACATCATCAATCTCAATTCCAACAGCACAAGCATCAACCCAACGAATCACAGGCTCACAGTAAAACTTCGCGTGGTCCTTCCTTACAACACGTCAAGCCCTATAACGAAAAAGAAAAGAAAAAAATAAAAAAATTTCCATACATCGATCGATCACATGCAGTACTAAGCGCCAATGTTGATAACTGCCACGTCACGTTGTGTTTTGTCGTCGAATCTCATCAGTCGTCCACTATACTTCTTACAGCAGCTTCTGACAGTTCACAAGATGGTTTCTGTTACCTCGATAGCTCTTCTTTTGTTGCTTCATGAAATCATTCCAATTTAGCCTCATGGGAGGAAGAGCTGATCATCTCTCTAGTCTAGCTAGTGCATGTAGTTGGTCATGTCTAATGAAGAGGGATCCACCTTGCGTTCTTGCAGGAATTGTATCATGTTCTCTCTCCCAACTCCAAGAAAATCCCTTGTGGTGCTTTTGCCCGAAGCTTCAATAGTGATGCCGGTTTGTAGTGCTCCTCCGCTGTTTCTTGATGATGAGCTGCCCAAAAGCAATGACCTTTCATCGTTGTGAAAAACCCTACTAAACTTATTATTACCGTCGTCGTCATTATCAGCTTTTTCAAGATTTGGTTCGTGATGCGTTTCATGGCTGCTTGCGGCGTTTGTCTGCTGATTCGTGGCGCTGAAGTTCGCCAGACGCGAGAAAGATGATGAGCCCATGAGCCCGAAACCCGTGGCTAACATTGACGAAGTATCACTGCTCTTTGTTGAGCCCATTGGGCTGCTTTCTGTAGTAAAGCAGTGGCAGACATGGGAGCTAAGGATGGTTGTTGTTGATTGCTTTTCATCTTCAAGAACTGCTGATCATTTGATTGTTCATATGATTCATCGATCCTGATAATTCTCTCGGTTGCCCAGCAAATGGCGATGCCTCTTTTTCTGATCTGCTCAGCCACTGAATGTTATTACCTCCGCTGTTTCTTGAAGTCATCTGTGTCAATTCAGGTAATAAACTTGTGGAGCTAATAATTGATTGTTATTGCCGTCAAACATCTGATACTGATGTTGGTGCTGAGAAGCTGAACTCATGTCCAGCCATAGAGGAAGCTTTCCCTTTTGAAAATCAAGCCCAGAATCCTCCATTAATCCTCCAATGTTCTCTGGTCTGAACATGGCGTGAAACTGCGACGATGAGCTTGCAGCAGGGTTTTGATGAAGACTGCTGTTTATGCTCACATTCATCATGTGCTCAGTTCTCATGCTCATATTTCCACTTTCTTCAGCTAGCGCATCGCAGAATGCTCTGTGAGTGATGAAACTGTCCTTTCTGTTCATGTAATAAGTAAAAAAGCACACAAATTAAATACTGATCTTTAACACTTTCCCATCTCAATTAAATGCTGTAATAACTGCAGGCTATGCATTTATATCTATAAAAATAAAGTCTTTGAAGGAAGTAACAGTTAAAGAAAACAAACAAGCACCTGGAGAAAAGTGTTCCACAGTCACATTTATACTCCCTAGTCCCACAGATCTTGCTGTGAGCTTTCCAGTCAGATTGAACAGCATATTTCTTCGAACACTTTTCGCACTTCCATTTCTTCTCTCCGTGTTTTCTGCTGTAATGCTTCTTTATCCCAGTAAGATCTCCGAGCGCCCTAGATGGATCGTGGTGAACGCAGCTCTTCTCAGGGCAGATGTACACCTTCCTCACTACTTCCTTCTTCTCCCTTTGCTTGAGCTTCCATGGCAGATTGTGACCTCTCCTATGAAGCTGAAGATTCTGATCCCTCTGAAAACCCTTGTTGCAGATTTCGCAGACGAATCTATTCGTCGCCATCAGTGACTTTGGAGACAGTGCTATGACTTCAGAATCTGGATCTGCATCAGATAGATATAGGTATCATAGCACAAATATATTAGCTAAAGAGTCATTTTTTTTTTGCTCAAGGTAATAAATAACAAGGTAGAGATTCTAGAGCCGCCTTTAGCTTGTATCTGTACCTGGGAGACTTCTTCTTCTCTTGTTAGATGGATTATTTGAACTAGGGTTTGAACTAGGGTTTGGATTATTACTTAGTTCTTGAATGAAACCACCTCCCAGTATGTTGGTGGAAATTGGAGGAAGCCCGTTATTACCTGACATCATAGTTGATACTCCTCTCTCTCAAACAAGAAACCAAAAAGATTGATGTGTTCAATGGCTGAGAGAGGTTAGAAGTTAGTTCTTATCCTCACAACAAATGAAGGTGAAGACAAACGAAAGCTTGTATATATATAATATACAAGTGGCTTGGTTTTGCGTCAGCTGGGCATGTGAAAGATTTAATTTTTTATATGGTTTTTGCATGTAATTTCTTAGAATTAGAGGAATTTATATATTATGGAATATTTTTTATGTAATGATTGATAGCTAAATGAGGGAGAGAATATTTTTCAAGTGTGTTATCTCTATCTCTCTCTCCTTTTATCTTACACGGCTGCTATGCTGGGCTGCTTCTGTATGAAAAGGTGGTCAGCTTTATGACACACACACAGAGAGATGGACCACTCTGTCTATCTCATTTCAACCTCAGTCTATTTCACAGTGTGTGTGTGTATGGCGCATTATTTCATCGTGTAAATTGCGATATTGATGAATACAAAATTAAAATGCAATTTAAGTGAATTTCAATATTATCAATTACGCGGAATAGAAAACTAATGGGAAAAGCTGTCAAGAATAGACCTTTTGAAGTGCATGTGAATTAGTCATGACATGATCTTTCATCACATCATCCTAATTCAAGTGAAAATGATTATTCTATAATTAGTTTCGGACCATCCTCTGTGAGTCGTTTTACTTTTTTTCTTGATCTTTGGTTGCTTCTCATTGTTTCTTTGCAGCATGTAAGTCGAATTTTAAATTATTTTATTCGCATGATTTAAGTGGAAGAGTAGGTGGATGTCATTGGGGCCCACCCGTATTCGTTACAATGAAAAACAAAAAAGAAGAGTATATTTAGTTGAGAGGACTATATATTATACCATGAGCTGGATGTAATGTAGCCACTCTATCAAAAACGAATAATTTTCAATGAATGGCTCGATTGAGTTGGATTGATTTGACCCTTCAACGAAAACACGTCCTATGGGGTATTATATTACAACGGAATAATATATGTAATATACCACCAATAAAGAGTAAAAGCCTACAATAGTTTCTTGAGTTTAGAAGAAAATAGCAAAATTGAAGATCTAGGAAACATGTGTTGTCTTCCAAAGACTGACAAGTGGTGGTAAGGCCCTATATATATTTTAGGTGGAAAAGAACTATGAACCTTGAGTTTTATTATTGGGAATTAGAATTTAGACATCTTTACCAAACCCTAATTAATGACTATCACAGCTTCGAAATATGTAGTGCGGCCTCTAACTATAAGAAAAATATGTTAAATAACGTCACCCACACGTTTTTCTAAAAATTCTATCTCCATCCATACATACATATATATAATGTGCATCTCTTATCTTTCATGCAAAGACAAACGTTCAAGAAGAGAGGAATCTCCTCTCGTGAGTATATAATATATTATTGCCGTACCATAATCACCAACTGTCTTGAACCTTTCGGATCTTGCTGTTATGAACGTACCAAAGTCTACTCGGTATATACGAAGAATATCAACATAACTACTCACTCACAAGTCACATTACCTAAATAAAACTACGAAGTGAACTCCACAAATAAAATACTCCAAAAATTTTTATTTATATCATATAACTATCCGCGTCTCGGCCCGTGGGCCTTATGTAGGCCCATTGGACTAAGTGACCTCTTAAAAAAATTTTATGGCCCACTAATGAAAGGCAGGAGCGTGTGTAAAAGCATTCACTTTTTCTTTTACAAAAAAAAAAAAAAGATCAATAATAACTGTTCCCACCATGTTTTTCTCATTCAAACACCATATCAAACTCCCATATATAAAACTGCTACGCTTCGAACTTCGAAGGGAGAAGGAGAAAGAAAAGCAAATAAAAGTTCAAGTTAGCTCCCATGGAAGAACAGCAGCACCCAACTCCATTCCCAGGTTCCTTGTTTCTTCCAGCAAGTTCTGTTTTTTTTCTCCTCTCTCTCTCTCTCTACTCTCTCTCCCTGTGTTGTGTGCATAAACGTGGTCTTGAAACATGGCAGTTAAGTCACGGAAAGGTAGTAGTAAAGTAAGACCACCATGGAAGATCACGCAAGTACCATTACACGATTCCAATCTTCAAAGGTAAAAAAAGTACGATCTGTATGAATTGGTTCAACCAAAAAGACGTTAAAAATTGTGTTCATCGTTTCTTGGCCCAAGGCAAAAGCGAGTGTTCGGAACCACGCGGAACCAAACGTACCATCGAATTCGAATCTTCCAAAACCAGCGTCGGAAAAAGCCGAAGCCGAAGACAAAGCCCAAGTTCACAAAGAATCAACAGAACCATCTCATGGGAAACCCCCGCCTCGACAAGCCATAGCCAGCCATGATGATGATGACCCCACCATGGCAAAACGACGAACATCATCCCAAAACAGAGGAAAAGCGTGAGTTCCCAAGAAATCGTCGAAGGGATCGACGACAAGAGTATTATCGCTTTCCCTCGAACGCCTGTGAAATCGCCTTCGTTTGTTGTTGTAGCCAGCAAGCATCAGGGCAGTGGACCGTCCACTCCTTATATGAGCGCAGGCACGTGCAGCAAATGTAGGTACGATAGCTCGAGACGTCGGCTTATTGGGTAGGACAGATCAAATTGGCTGAAACTTCAGGGAAGCATTTTGTCTCTTCTTCCTTCTTTCGACTGGCTTTCGAGTGCAAAGCGGAGGTATTAATTATTATGATTAGCACATCAAATTTCATCGTTTTATGTTCTTTTCGATTGGATCGTTGAATAGCCCTTCCGTAACATCCGAGTTGAGCTCAACAAGTATCTGGCGAGGCACGAATACTTAAACGAAGAGGAAGAGTGGAAAAGGCTGTACAGAATGTACCACGGGCTTCTGATGGACGAGACTGATACTACTATTGCAAACGCCGGCGAAGGTGAGGACTAAATGGAGGAGAAACAAGCTGCTGCTGTCTAAGAGAACTAAAATAAGCGTCGCTCAGTCCACTTGTATTCTGCTATCAAACTATTTACTTATTACAAGCTTCCTTTTGCACCGAATATAAATTCAGGCGCTCCAAGTACGGTCGCCGAATATGTAATGAGCTAATGGGGTCTCAGTATCTCTATTCCACCATCAATCTCATAAAGTAGGAATGGAAAACATGAGCTAAGTAACTTACCCTTTTGAATGTACATTTTACAAAAAACAAGCAATTTTACTCAAGAAACAAGGCAGCACTCTCAGCCCAGTAAGTCACAGTCAGCCATATCCCGGCTTCGATTAATAAAAACAGCAGAACCAGGATCTTATCTATCTGAATATACATACTTCTCTACTTTTGACTGACAAAATCATAACAGGTTCTTTTAACCATTTCTCTAATGGAGTCCCCGCATTGCGATGGATGGCAGCACATTAGATTACTACTGTACTGTTAACTTATTTTGTTGCTCGCTGACATAAAGGTGAGTACAGATGATTGACAATCCAGGATGGCGATGACAGATCTCATGGCAGCAGGAGGCACACAAAACTAATTCTCGGGAAGCTTGTCTTTGTTGAATGGGATAGCGTGGCCCCAAATGGCTCTACTCGGATTCTGAATGAATGGATAGGTACAATCTCGGTCTTACTGAACGTTTTTGGCGAGGGACCAAAGGGCTCTCTGTTCTTTCTCTACTTGATTTACCTGACACGACGTTATCATTCATGCCCGCCAACAAAGATGCTGCCAGCACGAGAAACAAAATCAACCAAGTCATTTGGGAAATTATTTTTTTGCACACGGACGGATAAAACAAGAAAAAATCATCATGCTCAGCTAGTGCGATGAAGAAAGAGAAACTCATACCATGCTCAGCTAACGAATCCAAGGCACCAACCTTGGATTGCAAATGTTGCCTTGGGCTCAGACCACTAGGGGCAGAGGCTATTTCTTGGCGGGCTTCGCTACAATCGCCAAGCCTGAGAGAGATCCAATCTTCAGTACGAACAGAATTAGCAACATCTTGCCGATCTCCCAGATGCTGCTGCGCGGTCAAGGCTGAATCAGATGGTCTAGTCGGCAGAAATATTTGAAGTGATGGATCATCCCAAATGCCATGGGATTATCCACTAGGCTGCTATCATTCATGGTAGTATTATTCTGGCCACTGGGCTCAGGAAGAAACCATCAGAGCCCACGGGATTCTCACCAGTCAAGGTACACCCATTGATGGCCGATGAGCTATTAAGAGGACCATGTTGCATGTCAGCTAACGCATCTGAAACATCCATATCAGAACCAAACAACTGAAATCCCGGCCCACCTTGACCGCCGTTATGCATCGGCCACATATTAATCCCAAAATCATCATCATTCGGACCATAAACACCCAAACCGCTAGTACTACAAAGTAGCATTTTCATAATAAGGATCAGTGACAATGTCATTCTGCTGAACTGGAAATGTAGCTTCACCGGCGTTAGATCCGGAAGCTTTGTAAGCAGCCTCCGAAGATCTCACAGGTTCAATGTCATCATCTGAATCACTAAGACAATAACTTCAGCATCCCCAGGAGGTGCAGAAACCATTTGTTCATTAAACG
>JAPQWV010002838.1:0-49735 GCA_027422505.1 Craterostigma plantagineum | reverse complement strand
GTTTTACTATTTCCTGTCTTATAAGCGATTTAGTAGTTGAGCATGCTTTGGTTGAGTAGATGCTAGTATTAAATTGATGTTGTATTTATGTTTAAGCGCTTAGGATTAGGTGACCATGACCCACTAGCTGAGTATTCAATGGCTGACAATCGTTAAAATACCCTCGATGTCTTATCGAGGATGTTCTAGTTAGGTGATAATTTCGTTATCCCAAGCTGATTTTGTATCCTAGAGATAGACGGGATGATGAAAATGTTCCATTAATTCTAGGTAGACCATTCTTAGCTACAGATGAGACTTTTATAGATGTTAGGAATGAAACATTGACTTTGACTATAGACAGTGGGAAAGTTACGTTTAACATGTCTGACTCGACGAAAAAGAGTAACGAGCACAAATAAGTGCTATTTTTTTGGGAAGTGTTCACTAAACGAAAGAAACAGGAGTACATGGACAGCGTACATGATAACGCTCACGACGCAACAAGCGGTAACAGACTACCGACCAGACAGCACAACAAAACCAAAACCAGCCCAGACACCAACCAGGTCCCTACAAGACCAAGTCAACAAGAGAGAACACCAACAAATGGTAATAAAGGCAAGGAGGTGTCACAATCCAAGAACAATCAACATGAGTCTGGCACCAGTTGTAGTGCCAGCAGGGCAGTCGGTTGAAGTGCGAACAAGTGCCAGAGCACAGCGGACGACAACTTCAGTGCGGAAGTATCACAAGGATGGGATGAAGCGCAGCACTGCGTCCGCAAATCTGGTCGGGGGGAGGCGTAGACGCCAACTCCTGTTTCTTTCCGCCAGGAAGTCCAACCAGCAAGTGAGACCCATCAGCGACGCGAGCAAGCGGGTACCACCGAAGGAGGTTCGCCACAAGTAAGATCGAGGGGCAGCCAGTCAAGTTCCAAGCCACAGCAGATCGGTCCATAAACCCAACTGCAAAACCAAACAACAAAACACAGACAACCAGAAGAGGCAAAACGCGGGGCAAAGGTGGATTTAAAGGAGAACAAGAAGAACAAAGGAAGGGTACTTCCCAAAAGCAACGCGTATCACATCTCAGCCCACCAAATGTAACATCCAATTCGCGGAGGCAAAGGGCAGGCCCAATTCGAACCTGAAAGTCAAAGCAGCATACAACCAAAAACCTCCCACCGATCTACCAAGTAATGCGCCACTTCCGCCGTAGGGCAGAGATTTGGAGCGCATACTTGGAAGGAAGGGTAGAGAGACGAAGGCAAAGTGTCATTTCAATATCAGTGATAATGTGACCTGGTTGTCGTCGTCGTCCATCGTGCCATCTTTTGTTGCGCTCCATCCACAGGTGGTAGACCAGTGATCCTAGAGCATGTCGCGGTCCCAAGTTGGCTAAGTGTTTACCCCTCCAGCGTTGGGCCGCCCACCTGATACCAGCGGTCCAATCCCTGATCGGCCAGCCAAAGCACAATTTCCGGCAAAGAAGGCGTAGGCATCGTCTGGAAAAGGGGCACTCAAAGAAGAGATGCCGAGTAGTCTCGATCTCCTGGGTGTCGCAGAGAAGGCAGGATGAGCTCCCAGCCTTAGCCGCGACCCACGCCTTATCTCTCGTCGTAAGTCTGTCTCTGATGGCAAGCCAGAGGATGAATTCATGTCTTGGGATAGAGATAGGTCCGCCAAAGAGCGAGTTCCATGAGACTTTGGGACGACGAAGGCGGATGTTCTCCCTAGCCGAACGAGTAGAGAAGGTACCATTCGGGGATGCGCTCCAGATAACCTTATCTTCCTCACTAGGTCCAACCTGCGGAAGTAAAGGCTCAATGTCCATATATTCCGTAGAACTACGCGCAGGCCAGCACCAACCATCCTCACGAATCACTTTACTCAGCTTAGAATCAAGGGGGATGCCCATGATCATAGGACCGCGAGGAAATCGATCAATCAGGGGCCCTTGAAGGAGCCACGGATCGGTCCAAAGTCTAATCGAGGAGCCATTCCCAATGCTGAAGGTGATGAGTGGGCGAATGTGATTACGGAGCTTAAGCAGCTGCCTCCAACTCCACGAAGTGCGAGATGAGGGTCTCATAGTCCAAAGCGAATTATTAAGGAGCCGCGTCTGCCGGATCCAAGAGGCCCATATGGAGGAGGTCTCGCCACTTAGTAGATTCCAGAGAAGTCGCAGCAGAAGGGCCTTATTATCAGTGTCGATAGGTCTAATCCCCAAGCCGCCTTCGTCCTTCGGGAGACAGATATCGACCCAGGCCACTTTAGCAGAAGAGCCGTTCCAGAGGAAGCTCCTGAGTTTAGTCTCGATGCTCTTAATGATACCTTTCGGGAGAAGAAAGACGCTCGCCCAATAAGTATGGAATCCCAGGAGGACCGATTTGATGAGTTGCGTCCGACCCGCATACGATAGGGAAAGGTTAGTCCAAGAGCCCAAGCGACGATCAATGCTACTTAGGAGGGGAGCGCAATCCGCAATACTAAGCTTCGAGGTGATAAGGGGGACCCCAAGGTAACGAACCGGGAGAGAACCAATAGGAATGCCCATAACCGCCTGGATTTGGTCCTTAAGGCGATCCGCTCTTTTTGAAATGAACATTTCGCTCTTCTGGAGATTGGTCTGAAGACCAGATAGCGTAGCGAACTGTTCAAGGCAGCCTTTGAGGACGGTAACCGACTCAATATCAGCGTGCGAGAAGAGAAGGATGTCATCCGCAAAGGAGAGCATAAATAGCCTAGTAGTATCGCATTTCCAATGGTAGCGGAACCTGGGGTTGCGGCGAATTCCATCAGTGATAATGCCGTGCAACACCTCCATCACGAGCGTGAAGAGGTAGGGTGAGATGGGATCTCCCTGTCTAAGGCCGCGTCGCCCTTTGAAGTAACCTCTGGTCTGCCATTGATGTTGATCGAGTAATAAGGTGTCGTGAGGCAAGCGCGGATCCAGCCCACGAAAGTGCTATGGAAATTGAGAGCTTCAAGAGTCCCGAGAATGAAGTCCCACTCGACACGATCGTAGGCTTTAGCGATATCGATTTTGAAGGCGACACGTTCAGGTAGACCAACACTGTTATACCCGTGGCAAACCTCTTGTGCTAAGAGTATGTTATCTGAAATACGCCGGCCGGGAATGAACGCAGTTTGCGTCGGGTGGACAAGACGGCTGAGGTATCCCTTCAGTCGATTGGCAATAACCTTGGAAATTATTTTGTAGAGCACGTTGCAGCAGGATATAGGTCTGAAATCCTTGGCAAACCGCGGGTTGTCGCTCTTGGGTATGAGAGTAATGAGGGTCGAGTTGAGTTCCTTTAGAAGCAGCCCCGTACGGAAGAACTCTTTTATGGCATTGGTAATTTCGGCCCCAACAGTGCTCCAAGCATGTTTGAAGAAAGCCGCCGAAAACCCATCCGGACCAGGGGATTTGTTGTCGCCCATAGAAAAGAGAGCACTCTTTATCTCATCGTCACTAATCGGTTGAATCATCGCTAAAGCCTCGTCCATGCCAAGTTTCCTTTCTAGGAGTGGAGCGAGCAGGGAGGCGGGGACAGGGTGCGTATGGGTAGACTGGCTAAGCAGATCCGTGTACAAGCGAACCAGTTCGGAACGTACAAGAGCGTCACCCTCAAAGGTGTCCCCCATTTCATTCTCAAGGGAGAAAATCCGGTTGGTAGCCCGTCGGGTGGCCACTTTCTTGAAGAAGAAGGAGGTACATTGATCCCCATCCTTGAGCCACGCCACTTTAGCTCGCTGAATGAGGGCCTCGTGTTCCATTTCCACAGCTCGGGCATAAGCGAACCGGCACCGTCTTTCGAGTAGGAGGAGGTTGTGGTCCATAGGATGGTGGACAGCCGTATCCTGGACAGTATCGAGGTATTTCTTAGCTTCAAGAGTGTTGTGGTTCAGATCTCCCTTAGCTCTTCGAAGGCGTTTCATAGCTTGCTTAACGCCCTTGAGTTTCTTAACAACAGAATACATGGGGTAACCAGCCACAGGGCTACTCCACGCTTCTTCAACCAACGAAGCAAATCGAGGGTCCTTAGTAAGGAAATTGTCAAAACGGAATATAGGACCCGTAGCGCGCGCCGGATTATTAACCTCCAGGATGAGAGGAGAGTGGTCTGAGGTAGAGGGGAGAGCGCATCGATAGGCTAGGTCACCAAATCGGGTAAACCAAGAGGGGTTTCCCACCATTCTATCTAGTCTACGCCATATAGCCGCAACACCGCTTTGTTGGTTGTACCAAGTGAAGGGTGCACCCAACCGAGGTAACCCAATCAGATCAGAGGTCGTGAAACACGCTGCCATATCAGGGCAGCCCCCTCCCGGATTGCCTCCCCGGGCTTCAGTGTCATCCAATATCGCATTAAAGTCCCCCATCACCACCCACGGACTATCCACCCGAGACTGCGACGTCTCAATAATGTCCTCCCATAAACTTCGCCTCTCCGTACGTAGATTCTGCCCATAGATGAATGAGATGTAGACAACCTGGCTGTCTTCCAATATTAGGGCTTTACAGTGGATGGCTTGCGGGTTATGCGCCTCAATAGTGACATTCACAGATCGATCATCCCATCCAACCCATATACGAGAAGCAGGGCCATTTTCGTAGTCGTAAAACCAGTTCCAGTCGCTAATAGATTGAGTAATAGACGAAGCATTCTGCTCAGAGACTCTCGTTTCAACCAGACCAATAATTTTCAGCCTATTCTTAGTAATCAACTCCCTCACCGCCCATCTGTGGTCTACCCTATTTAGACCACGTGTATTCCAAACGGCGCAAGGGATCATGGGGAACCCGTCGGAAGGGCTGCTGTAGGACCCTCGGTACCTGAGTTATCCCATTCTAGGTCAGCAAGCACCGCGAATGGGTTACAGTCCTTGCGTCGAGATGTATTCGGGGCGGAGCTAGTCGAAGGTCCATCGCTGGTCGGTCTTGGTGGTGTAAGGCTGCCCCGAGGCCTATGCTCCATAGCTATCGGCGCCGTGCTATCTTCCCGAAGGGTCTCCTTTCCTTTCTCCTTATTAGTCGTACGAAGCCATTGTCTGCTTGCTTGTGGGCCGGCATGAGTGTCTATCCGCGTACTTTGGTTCACCTTGGTTGGATCATGCGGCCGAGGAGGTTCTTCTCTCCGAGTGGCAGGTTTTTGGGGCACGGTAGACTTTTGCAGCCGTGGTGGTGGTTGGTTCTTAGGGCAGCTGCCGGCGCCGTGGGTCCACGAGGCGCATGTCGGGCATTTTTTGGGCTTCCACTCGTATTCAACCGTAATAGGCACCACACTCGAGTGTCCCCCCTCCTTGCAAGGAATACGAACATTGAATTGGTCCTCGAAGGGCGCCTCAAGAGATTTTTCAATGCAGATTCTTGCATATTCGAGTCTCTCAACCCTAGCCGTCATGGCATCAGCGAAAAGGGGCTTACCAAGAACGCTCGCCACAATTCCAAGCCCATCCTGGGTCCATAGTTCTGACGGCACGTTACGTAGTCTGACCCAAAGTGGAACCGCTTCATGTTGTTTCTTCTCGAAGGACATACCAACTCTCCAGGACTCAAGGAATAGGGGTTGGCCTTGCATGAGCCAAGGTCCACCTTCCAAGACCGCCGCCACATGAGTCGGCATCCGTAAACCTAAACTTGAAGAAGCCGTTAATCGTCGTACGGACTTCAACAAGGTTCTTCCACAGGGCCCGAGCAAAGCGTTCAACATGGGGGAAGAACGGTCTCTTTCCCAAAAAGTACCCGACAAGGGTGTGGTCCCATCTAGCCGTTCCTTGTTGAACCACCTCCCAAGGTGGGCAAGCTTCAGCCACACCCTCATTCATCGTAGGTGGGGTGTAGGATAGGGTAAGCCGTGTGGGACTCGGCTTAGGAGGCTGATTGCGGCTGGTGGTAGCTCCTTGGGTGATGGCCGCAAAGGAGGGGGCAGTCCGCACTCCAACCTGCTGACGTGGAGATGGCGTAGAAGATCCACTACCAACCATCGTAGAAATCCTAATGTTTTTAGGCATCGTTGGTGCCAGTTCTTCCATCAGCATATGCTGTTCATTGGCAGCACCACCCATCCTGATCGGCCCTGAGCTCGGGACTGGTGGTGTAACAGTCCGGCTAGGGAGACGGCGATCAAGGTTGTAGAGCGGGATTCGGTCATCATCCGAGGCGTCTTCAAGGATCGGGGCAGATTCCCGCAGGGGAGCATTCATGTCCTCGTCATGTCGAGGCCCGTTAAATACGATCCCAGGCCCGACACTAACCGGGCATTTGGGCGGAGAAACCCTAGATTCTTCGTCAACTCCCATAGGGGCAGAATCAGCAAGGCGGGCCGAGTCACCTTCGTTCAGCCCAGATTGCCGGCGTCCAGGAATGTGCGGCGGCGGTGTGCCCCTGCGGATTGGGCCACGAGAATCAATGGAAGGGTCGCGGACGGGCATCACAGTTGTGGTGAATCGGCGTTTACGTCTTTGCGGGATCCAAGGTGTTTGGGCCGGATTGTACCGATGAGCAGGTCGAGGACCATTTGGGGGGGATCCCATAGGGAGGTCCAGGCGAGGCTGGGGCGAGGGCACCTGCGCCGGTGGGTACTGGTGGCCGGATTTCCCAACAGAGACGCGCGCCAGGCAGGCTTCGAACGAAGCCACGTCGAATCTCTGATCGAAATCAGCGATAATGTGTCGTAGAGCCTCATAATCAGGAGGGGGCCCCAGGGAATCCAAATCACATTGTGGAGCAGCCATGGATGAAGATCTTGGATGGCAGAAGACGAAGGGTTTGTGGTGGGTGAAAAACGTGACGTGAATGGGGGAGATATATGGTCGGGGTCCCCTAACGCCGTCTTAACCCGGCGATGGAGGGTGAAGATTGGGCTGGGTGCGGCGGCGTTTGTCGAGGGTGTGGCGGCGTTGGTCGAGTTGGTGCGGCGGCGTTTGTGTGACGTGGGCGGGAAAACGGGGGCAGAGATAACGAAGGAGATTTATCACAGCCCTCCCATCGCCGTCTGATCCCGGCGGTGGGGGGCGGGGGGTTGGGTTGTTTCCGGTCAGTAGAGGGGCGGCGACGTCGACGGGGGCTGAAGGTGGTCGGCGGTTGATGAGGAAGATGAAAGGTCACGCGTTGTTTTTAAGTCTGTGAAATTCGCACACAGTGAAGGTGCAATTCAAAGTTTTTCTATTCTAAAATAAGTGCTATTACTTGGATGCTTATGAGCATTATTTCTCATCTTCTGTGCACGGTCTATCACATGTTTTGAGCGAGGAGGAAGTTGACGAGCCCACGAGGACCATCGTAAAAAGCAGCGAAAAGGTTAAGGACAAGAGCTCAGTCGAGAAGGAACTGGCACTAGAGTTGAAATCGTTGGCCCGACGGAGAGCGACAACTCCAAATTATGGTTGGAGGCGAGGGAGACTTAAGAGAAAAGGAGGTATTAGATTTAGAATTCCAACCACCGTAAGAAAAAAATGGCGGGTACGGGCTAAAGACGTTAAAAGAAGCACTTCTTAGGAGGCAACCCATGTTTTATCTGTCTAGTACTTTCTTTTTATTTTGTCTATCGCTATGATGCATATATGACTACGTTATTATCAACGCCAATTTCCTTTTTACCTTTAATTTTCTTTTTAATTATGTCATGATACGTATCACGAGTCACTATACTATAACGCGTTCAGTCACGACCATGTCACGTATTCGTCAGGGGAGTCCCATTCTTTTTAACCTTGTTTACCCATTCTTTTATTCATTTATTACATTGAGGACGACGGAGTGCTGTGTGGGAAGATTAGCTTGAGAATCTACATGAAATTTTTTTATGGCGTGTCCGTGAGCTATCAATTTCGTTGGAAAGGCATGAAATATTGAAATCGGGCATGATTTTTTGCATTTATCTTGAGTTGGTTTGCAATTTATGAAATTTGTGGGCGACTAGGATATGCGTGATTGAATCGTGTCTGCTCGAAGAGACATAGTGCTACTTTGAGGGATTCGTACACATAACTCGTTTACGTTGTGAGAGTTTGAGCCTGACGAGCATATGCTCAATTTTCTTGGTTGGATGACGTGCCTAGTCTCTCTAGAACTTGCATGTCTAATAAGTGTTGAAACTGTTTTTGCGCGTTAGTGAGGGAATTACGAGGGCATTAGGAAATAAGTCCATGGCCAAATTTTCCGACCAAGACTAACCCCCTTAGTTAGCTGCTTTGAGCCTGAGCCTATTCGTTTCTCACCTCGTGAATTATAAAAGATGCTAATACGAATAAGCCCCAAGAGATCATCTGAACCTGAGTTGATTAGAATAAACCAGATGTCGAACTTGAGGGTTACTTTCTTAATGTCTGATTTAATGTTCTTCTCTGTTATTCGGTGAAATAACTCGATCCTACTTGATCGTTTTCTGAAATGACCCGATCCCTTGCAGAAAGCCTTCCCATAAACATTTTGCAAGATATATGTTTTGGTAATAAGTATCCCTAGGTACATGGCATTCGCAGTGATGATGTATTCTTTACGACAAAAACCCAAACCTTTATGTTTAGAGATTAATGGCAGTGCAAGGGCGGAAAATGAAAGAAAACTGAGTTGAGAGGGTCAGGCAGAAAAGTCTTGGATTTTAGAGTGAGAATGCCGAGTCTTATGTTGGGGCTGTGACTGTCAGTTTGAGAGGGTCATGCTATATTCTTTGAGTTTTCGTTTACGTGTCTTAGCTTTAGGATTACGTGCGGTAGTGTATATGCTTGTCACCTCATTATTATTTGTCCCCATTTCGACCCGAAAAAGGCCCTCAGATTTACGCATGCCACCTTAAGTAGAAGATTGGATTAGTTCATGATTTGAGCGATTCTCTGATTAATAACCTATACACTGAGTGATTTGAGCGAATCCTTGTGAGGTATGGTCTTGATTGGTAGTGATAAGGAAGTTCAGGTTGATAGGTGCCGATCATTAGTGTACTGTCCATGATTGTGTGCTTGGTTTCATTTTGTGCTTTCTAGCTATGATGATAAGTTGCGAACAGTTATGCCGTGATTTGATGCCCTTTCTGACTTTTGATTTACTTGAGGACAAGCAAATGCTTAAGTGTTGGGGAGTTTTGATAAACGTCTATGCCATCAATAGCTCCAGACCAACCGGGTTCATCAGGACACGACGTCAATTCATATGAGTTCCTCGACAAGTACATATTTGAAGGACAACGGATGACCCATTCCATGCCCGAGGACCATCAGAGACAACGACTTAAGGATGTTCGGCAGTTCCTACAGCAAGCTTCGATGGACCTCATTTTGCTAGAAGCCGAAAAGCTTCAGGAAGGAGAAGATCACGAACAGGACCCCACAGGGCCTCCCGAACTGATTGCGCGACGAGCGGCTTCCCCCACAAGACAAATGCCAGGGACCGTTGGGATCGACACCATGTGAACATATCAGAATCAAAATCCCCTTCCTCGAAGAAGTTAGTGAGCAGATTTCGAGGTCGCCGAATAAGGTCAAGAAGCCGAATGAGTTCGTGCTAAGAGGGATCTCTCACTGGGATCAGCAGAAAAGGATGACTTACCTTTGGATGCTGACCGAAGTAGGACCAGATGTGTGGTTGGGGAACCCGAAGGAACGACTGAAGAGTCACTTTAAGGAGTTATCCCCGATATGCCAGCTACTCAGCGTCTACTATGCAAAAGGCGGTCTTTCAACACCTCACTACACCATCGAGCGAGTTGATAGAACTCGAGAAGAACTGAGCGAAAGCGACTTATCGTATCTCCCCGCTGAAGAGGTGTACAACCTATACTAGCTATAAGTGGAGAAGTACAAAGGTCCTCAAGGCTTCATCAGGAAAGAAGGTCTCGAGGGACTCTACCGGTTCATGATGCGCCAAGTCAAGTACTTCGCCTCACACGGCCTTCAGATGGCTCTGGAGAGCAACATGAAGAAGGTCAACATGACCGCCCCGCTCCACAAAGGACCTGAGATCGAAGGGCTTCCCAACAATCACTTGCGCATCAGTTCAGTCATTGGCATCACCTACCAAAATCCGATCGCGAAGAAGACTACGATGATGCTGAAGACTGAGATCCACAAGTTGGGACGCTCAAGGTCATCAGGAGGAACATAGAGCAGAGGTTGGAAGAAATCAACCGAGAGACGATGTCAGGAACCGAAACCTATATTATAATTTTACGCATTTATATAAATTCATGCATTCATATGTCACTTTAAAACACAAGTATAGATAGAATAAGGTAACTAAAGTATTATAGTATGTAAAAGATGTCGATATGTACTTATAAACAATATTTCGACATTGCACAAAGATTTCGGTATAAATCTGATTTCGAGATTCCACACAGAATCTCGAAGTCATTATCAGGATTAAATATCGACATTACAATTCGAGATATATTTCGACATTTGAAACAAAGATCTCGAGGTTGATTTGAAAGATAGATCTCGACATATTCTTCGGACTTTAACATGAATTTCGGGTTTCATTATATGATCTCGACATGGTATATACAGAATTCGACTTTGATTAATCAATACCAATAAATTCGAGAGGTGTGTCGAGATTATCAATAAGATGTCGAAATGTATGTTACAATTATAAACAATATTTCAAGACTTAATAATACACAATTTTGACATTCATACTACTTCGAAATTTTTCAGTCAAGCACTCGAGATTTATTTACATAGAGATTACCAAAGTGTGGGTTCTCGATATAGTGTATTAAAAGAGATCAAAGCTTTCGATAGTTATCACTTGGAATTGATCTAATAATAAAATAATACATGTCACTTAGCCATTAGGATAGACATTAAACTATCTAACGTGAGGGGAATGATAAGGTTAGGTTAGAAGACATTGGAATTATTGTATTATACAGAAAACTAGGGGATTAGTAATGATTGAAACAATAATTCATCTCATGAGAAAACTTCGAGACTAAGCTAAGGATAGGAAGCTCTTACAATAATCAAACGCAAGCTAGGAGGGGTATGATTTTTGCTATGATTTTCATGTTTTCAGTTAAGACTTGGCATGTTAGTATCTTATTAGGCATGAAATTCCACTTGGTCAAGTTTCATATAAGTTCTGGATTTGTTATGGAGTTTAAACGTGTTTAAGATTATATGGAGTTCTTCATGTTCTTGAGAGATTACGATGTGATCGAATGTTTTAAAGATTATTAGAAGATATAGTGTTTTTGTAAGATATTATTATATGAGAATTTCGAAAGAACTTAAGGGTTAGAGATTTCGAACTAAAGTTCGAAATAGAGTTCGAAATTAGTTTCGAACTTGAGTTCGAAATTTAAGTATATAAGTAGTTCGACAATCTTAAATTAGAGGAGTAAGGGATTTCGAAATTCTAATCATACCTTACGAAATTCTATAATGAAGTATTAACTCACTAATTATACTTAAAATAATGGTTAATACATAGTTGGAGATAAACATTAGAAAAATGTCAACATCTCTTGAGATCATTACACGTTAAAAATGGAATGAGGACAAACTTCTAGTGGGTTAGGTCAAGGAAGAAAGCAATTGTTGTTTATTGAAAATCTCGATATAAGGTGTTGGTTTATGTTATAATGTCGAGATCAGAAATCGAATTAGCTAAAATGTCGAGATGAATTTCTAGATGTTATATTAAGTCCTCGACATGAATTTCGAAGCAGACTAGGAGAAAGTCGAAATGTGATCTGAAATTCAAAGATCTCCATGTCATATAAAATCTCGACATAGATTTTGAAATTGAGTAGAAAGGTCGAGATATAGATTTCGAAATAAACTTGGTATATAATGTCGAAAGGAATGAATTGGAAGCTCGAGATATAATGTCGAGACCGTTTATGACACATGTCGACATTAAAAAAATATGTCATAGAATGTCGAGTTGTGAGTTTGGGTATGATATCGAAATTAGGAAATTTATTAGAAAAGGACTTACATATACTAACAATGTTAGGTAAAGGTCATAGTCCATATATATAGTAATCCTTACATGTTATTGTCGAACAATTCCACTAACAAGTAAGGAATGAATAAAAAAAAATAAAGAAATAAATACAATAAAATAAACTAAAATGATTAAGAGGATTTCGAGTATGTCTGATTTATGTAGGATGTCGAGATCTAGAAACTCACCTAAATGAAATGTCGAGATTTACCAAGTCAGTTAGATATAATATCGAGTCATAATTTCGAGTATGATGTCGAGGTTTTTAAATCCAATTAGATAAATCTCTGATATGATCTTGAATTGAACTTGGAAGATCTCGAGATACAACTTCGAAATTAACTAAAAGGACTTTGATATGAAATCTTGCAAATATATTCCGAGGATTTTGAACTACAATTTCGAGATTTATTCATTAGAATTTTGAGATACATGAAAATTTTATAATAATAAAATTTCTGAACTTAATGAAATTTCGAAATAAAGAGAGTGGAAATTACAGATATAAGAATTAGGGTTTTCAATAATATTTTTGGTATAATATAGTTATCAGTTTTTAATACAAGTTTCAATATTGATCAAAAATATAACTTCTAAGTCAAGAATGTAATATATATTTAAGTAATGAATAGAAAGGTAAAGGTTGTGGATAAAAGCGATCATGCATAGCATGCATATCATGCACGCATGTCATTATAGGAATTTTATATTTACCAGATAAATATTGTTATAGGTCATGATTCAGATAAAGGCAAGGACAAAGTCGAGTGAGGCTTTAAGCCATACCGTGAGTAGGATATGCAACATGTGTTCAGTTTTTATGTGCTTATTGTGAATTAAATGAGTTATGATTTTCTTACATTCGGAATGAACGTGAATTATGTGC
The DNA here is from genome assembly GCA_027422505.1 of Craterostigma plantagineum. Taxonomy (NCBI): domain Eukaryota; kingdom Viridiplantae; phylum Streptophyta; class Magnoliopsida; order Lamiales; family Linderniaceae; genus Craterostigma; species Craterostigma plantagineum. The sequence continues at coordinate 36,909 of JAPQWV010002838.1, read as the reverse complement.
CATAATGTGCTACAGTGTGATATGTGTGATTTGATGGTGTATGGAATCTATATGTCATATAAAGTGAAAGTAAAGCATTGTATTCGGATAATAAAGAAAAGAGAAACCGTTATGACTGCTACGACGTCGGACGACTCGATATACAGCTATAGTTACATCCTCACAAATCGGAGGATTACAGAGTCCTGTACAGGCAAGCAAAAATATATTTACGGTTACATAGTCCCATGCATGGGCCCCTACGGGGTCAATAGTACGAGTCTAGCAGGTCGTAACGGAAGTATCAGAAAAAAATGATCATGTAGAATTGCATTGGTCTATGGATTACATGAACAATTTTATGGACTATGGTTATATGACAAACTTCAGTGATTGATTAAGTGATGTTTATGTGAGTTGAAGTGTTTACAGTACAAGTATTATGAATTTACGGACTCTACGAACAGTGATATATTCTTCGGAAATGTCTATGTAAGCAAACGAAAGGAAGAAATTAATTTTCTGCTACAGTCTTGTTTATTGTTCGTATAATGAAATAACATGTTGCGATCATACTCTGAATAATTGTTTTCACAGTTGCTGTAGATATTTAGCAGGCAACTTAGAGTGCATCTTCATACAAAAGCATGGATTCAAGGTTGGCCGACTGTGCTCTCACCTACTCCCCTAAGTTCATCGTGTGCATGTAGTATAAGAATAGTGTCTTTCATATGATGTATAAGAAATATGATACGTGCATATATATGTATAGTATGCATGAAAGTGACGAGACCAGATGTACGGCCGTTTATGTATAAAGGTATGGTTGTAGAAAGGCGAAAAATTTTATGTGGATAATATAATAGCTGCGCAATTAAAGTAATAGAAAACGGGACGTTGCAGACGATGCTGAGAGTTCATCGGTTCCTGAGAGAACAACTGCTCCTGATGGGATTTCTAGATGACATCGAAGAGTGCCTGAAGCTACGGGAAACGCTCAGGAATTTTGAGCATGCACTGGGCTTGCGCATGTCATACTACGCCCGACGAGGACAGACAGCACGGAAGAGAAATCAAGCACAAAGGGGGAGATTGTATAATATCAACATTAATTGTGCTTTAGTTTAATTAGTTGTTCTCGTAATTAAGGGCGTTGATTGTATTAGTCCTTAGTTTAGGACTTGGTTTGTAATTTATACCAAGTATGTTTGGTATAAATAGATGTACAAACAATGAGCTTAAGAGAGAAAATTGGTCAACTGATCCGAAAGGCTGCCAATCCAATTTCGAGAGAGAGAAACATAAAGTATTTTCTCTCACTAATCGAAATTCTCTCTTGTGTTCTTCAACAAGTTTTTCGATCGAATCTTAATGATAATCATTCTAGTCGAATTGCTTAGGATCGAAGCCTAGGAATGATAGAGTTGATAAACTAGGGCCTAACACTTATTTACCTCAGAATTCGAACTTCACAGTTTCTCTTCTTAGGAAATCATCTAAGTTACACTCCAACTTTTGAGAGTTCTGTAAGACCACAAGGGAGCTGAACTAGTTGCGATGTCTGCCAGATCTAATAGTGATTCTAGCCTTGAGAATGTTTTCTCATAAGCTATTCCTCCCTTCACTCTCATTCTTTTTGTTATTTTGCGCTACATTTCAACATTAAAGCCTTAGTATATCCCTTTTTGATGCTGCAGGGGGAGAAGTCTGAGTAACTAATGATATAAGGGGTCTAAGAACTGTCTTTGGTATTCGAATGATGTGCGTGCGATATTTCTTTTATGCGCCTATGATATATCGTAGTGATTATGTGTGTTGATTGAATTTGTATGAAAAAATATCTGCACATATGCAAGGGGAGCATAATTGTATGTGAATTCTGACTTTTGCCTATAAGATATCTATGTATGCTCTAAGTGGAACTTTGAATTTGTGTTCTGGACATTTGGAATAACCTCATTTAGACATGGGGAGCAAACTAATGTAGATTGGTAAATTTTCTGAACTTCACTATTATTTTTGCTCTGATTCTTGAACGTTTCACTTGGAATATCAGCATAGACGATATTGGAATATGTGCACTCACGAATGGAATAGCTATTTGATATATGTGCGATGTCCTGATTATCTGCGCTTATTATGATATGTTTGTGATGCTATTATATTTATACTCTGATTCTGTGATGCTATGATAACTTATCCGTGCTTATTAACTTTTATGACATTTCTTGATAAGTGAAAAGGGTTGGCGAGGTAGCGTATCAATTGGAGCTATCAGCATGGTTGTCGCAAGTACACGATGTATTACACGTCTCAACCTTACGAAAGTATATCACCCATCCGAATCACGTGCTGAAGAACGAGTTTCTACATCAACAATTAAAACCAGATCTGAGTTACGAGGAGACACCGGTAGAGATATTGATGTACGATGAATTAGATTATGAAATCGTTTCTGCTCGTAATCAGAAGCTTGATTCGCACGAACAGACAATTAAACACATTATGAAGCAAAATATGTCAATTTAATCAAAATCAAACTGTGTTCAAGTTTGTTCTTCGCGCGAACAGTATTGATTCAAATCTGATATATTCTGCTAAATTGATATTCAAACTGCTACGGATCTAATCGCCATCGATTTCTATTGCTAGAACAAACACAGAAACATCAAAATCAAATCAGATACGCACAGAATTAGGCAATTCATATCGAAAAACTATTTCGCGCCAAAACTGTTCTTCGCGTGAACAGTTCCAGAATATAAATTTCGATCCGAATTCTAACAACTTCGATTGAAAACAGAACGAATCTGCTCTGATATCAATTGTTAGGTCCTCGTTTGTCAACACAATCAATCCTATGCATGAATGCTAAGGAAATCGATTAGAATTATTGAAATATGAATTTCGATCGAAAACCTTCACTTGAAGAACACGAGAGAGAATTCCTTTAGTGTGAGAAATTTTGTTGTTTCTCTCTCTAGAATTGAATTTGGCAGCCTTTCGGATTGATTCTCTAATTTCTGTATTAAGCTCAAGGTGTGTACAACTATTTATACCAAAGAAACTTGGTATAAATATCAAACTAGTCCTAATCTAAGGACTACTATACATAAAGCCCCTAATTACAAGGACAACTAACGAAATCAAGCACAATTAAAATTGATACTCTACAGTGGGGTAGGAAATTTGTATATAAATCAAACAAGGAGGTGTACTCTTTTTGCTTCGCCAAGGTTTTATCTCAAGGGGTTTACTTGGCAAGGTTTTAACGAGGCACCATCCTCTAATGAAAGAAAGTTTTCTTTGAAAGCCTGCGTCCAGCTCTCCTTCAGAATTGAAAATTATAAGCCCAGGCCCCAGGTTACCTTGGGTCGAATACCTGTTGGCTGCCGACATGGGACACGCCCAAGCTAATGCTTGTTGACTGTGCGAAATGCGCCTAAGCAAAACGCGCCCGCATGAACGTGCCCAGGCTCCAGATTACCCTGGATCAATGCCTGGTAAACCCGAACTGAGATATGCCCAAGCCAGTACTTGTTAACTGCACGAAACGAGCCCGCACGAATGTGCCCAGGCTCCAGATTACCCTGGATGGATGCCTTCTAAACCCAAACTGGGATACGCCAAGCCAATGCTTGTTGACTGCACAAAACGCGCCCGCACGAATGTGCCGAGGCTCCAGACTAACCTGGATCAACATCTGACGAACCTGAACGGGGATAAGCCCAAGCCCTGGATCACTCCGGGTTGAATGCTTGTTGGTCTCACGAAAAAACGCCTCTCGACCCCAGCTATCCCGGGTAAACCTTGCTGGCCCTGGATCAGTCCAGGTGCGAAAGAGAGCTCGTAGGCTCGGTCTCAACCCCAAACGGAAAAGAGAACCAGCCAATGCTAGTCCAGGTGTCCAACGGACCTGATAAAAGCGAAAGATAGGGGTGTCGGATCTAGTCTATCAAGTAGTCTCCCAGGTACATGTTCCTATTCGCCAATAACTTTTTATTTGGAAAATTTGAATGCAAATGCGGCAAGATGTTGGAAGGAAAGCGTGTAAGGGGAAACGTAGCTCACAAACAAATATTCGGGGTATCGCTGTTTGTGAAGAAGGTCTGGCGCGGACTACTGAGGCATAGCGGTGGAAAGAGCTGAGGTTGGTAAGTCAGGAGGAGCACTCTTTGTCAGGAAACGAAACCTCATGTCATAATTTCATGCATTTACATAAATTCATGCATTCATGTAGATAGATCAAGGTATTTAAAGTATAAGAGTTCTAAGTCCTCAAGGAAATACGAAGTGAACATTACGGAAGCTAGAAATCTCTAGGGTTTTCTCAGGTTTTGAGGAACTTTATATATATTAATTGAAGTAATAAAATAAATTAGGGAGTTTGATGATATCTTGAGATTCTTCAAGTAAAAGGAAATATTTCAACAATATTAAAGTATAACTAAGGATCATTCGAAAACCCTAGGTATAATGTCGAAACTATTGGAATAAGGGTTTCGAAATTTGTTTAAAAAGGGACTTCGAAATTCTTCAAGAATTTCGAGATTTTTAATATAAGATATATTGCAAGAACTCGAAATATTTTAATAAGGATATCGAAATCTATGTAGTAAAGACCTCGAAATCTTTTAATCAAAGACTCGATATTACTTAACATTGAAATCTCGAGATTTAGTTCTCCGATATATAACATTCGACAATTTAAATTATTCTTAGTAACAGATATTGAAAACTTAGTTCTAAAGGAAACATTATAATAATAATAGAATAAATGTATTAGATAAAATAATGATTGATAAGGTTAGGATAGATGTCATTTAACTATCCTTACACTCAATCATTTGATAAGAACGAAAGAGAAATAAGGAAAAACAGCTTATTATATATCAATGAACAGAAATTTTAACGTAGGGAAGGGAGATCATAATTAATAACTATCAACCCTTGGAAAGCAAACGAAGAACTCAAGCCATGGTTATAAATCAACTTGGAAAGGGTATGATTTTCTTACTTGAATTTAGGTTTTAATCACCAGTTATCATGTTTTGGAAGTACTGATAAGCATAAAAGATTGCTTAAACCATGTTTTATATCAAGTTTAAATGTTAGAGATTTAGGTAGGTTTGAAGTCCTATTGGTAAATACAGTATTTGGTTCTTAGGGTTTTCAGATTTTGAACGAATTATTTATCAAATTAAGTTTGATGTTGAAGTATGTTAAAGATTTAACAAAGGTTTGAGTCTAGATGAATATATTTGGTATATGAATAGGATGAAGGTAGTGTGAAGTTTGCGATGGAATTCTATCATGTTCTTAAGAATTCGATGATATGAATTAGACAAATCTCGACAGGTAAACCTCGAATTATATGCTTTGAAAGAATAAAGTGAAATCTCGAAATGAAATGTCGGGATATAGAGATTTAATTACATAGAATGTCGAGTCAAGAGAAATGAAATGTCGAATTGTGTCATAATGTCGAGTTATGTTTGATATTGAGATCAATTAATAAATCTCGAAATGAGGTCTCGAGATTTAGAAAGTGATAGGATCTCGATATAAGATGTCGATGTATGTTATAATATCGAGATCAGAAATCCAATTAGCTAAAATACCGAAATGTATTTCTAGATGTATATTACGTCTCGACATAAAATTTCTAGAAGAATGTCGAAGTGTGTTTCAGACTTCATTAAGAAGTGTTCGTTGTATATTGTGCCTTCGTTAAAAGATCTCAAGATACATAGATTTCGGTATGAGACCTCTTATTAAATTGATATTTCCAAGCATCATGTTCTTGTAGTTCTAATGGTTGTCGAAATCCAAATGAATACACGTGGGTTAAGAATAATTAATAAATAGTTCCTTAACCTCAAAGTAATCGACATCATCATTAATAAAATACTTATATATATAATAATAGTACGATACCTATGTATGTAAAAATTAGGGTTTTCAACACAATAAAAATTAGGTTTTCAATGATATTTTCGATATAATATAATTACCAATTTGTAATACAGATTTCAATATTGATCAAAAAATATAACTTCTAAGCCAAGAGTTTAATATATTATAAGTAACGAACAGAAAGGTAAAGGCTACGGATAGGAACGATCATGCATAATAAAGCATGCATATCATGTACGAATGTCATTATAGAATTTTATATTTACGGATAAAATAATTGTATAGATCAGGAGTCTGATAAGGGCAAGGACAAGGTCGCTTAAGCGAGCAGAGAAAATAGGCGAAACTTGTGAGTATGATTTGCAACATGTACCTTATGTGCCTTATGGTGCTTAGATGCTTTATGTGAATAAATTGACTAATATGTGCTTTATATGTTATTTACGGATCGATGTGAATAAATTGACTAATATGTGCTTTATATGTTATTTACGGATCGATGTGAATAAATTGACTAATATGTGCTTTATATATTATTTACGGATCGATGTGAATTATGTGACCATAAAGTGCTTTTATATGATTTAAGTGTTATATAAAGTATTTTATATAGCATTGCATACATATAAACGAAAGGAGAAACCGTTATGACTGCTACGACTACGGACGGTACGATACGGATGGTACGGCATACTTCCCTCCAAATCAGGGGGATGACAGTTACTTCCCTTCAAATCGGGGGATGACAGAGTCCTGTACAGGCACATACAGACATTAACAGTATTGATAGAGTCCCATGCATGGGCGCCGACTGGGCTTACAGGATACGAGTCTAGCTAGTCTATAACGGGAGTATCAAAATAAACGGACATATAGAATGGCATGTGATCTACGGATCGTATGAATGACGATTATGTGGACGATGATTTCATGATTAAAAATGGCTACTGCTTACTTTATTACTTGTATGTACTTATTTAACATGTTGCGATCATACTCTGAATCAGTGTCTGCACAGTTGTTGTAGATAATTAGCAGGCTGCGTAGAAAGCATATCATAAAGCATGGATTCAAGGTTGGCCAACTACGCTCCTGCTCCCCTCTTGTTCATCAGTAGCATATAGAATAAAAACGGCTATAGACTATCGCATTTTGTAACTCGTATGATAGGTACATATATGTACATTATTGTGGAAGGAACTAGATCAGATGTACGCGCCCGTTTTTGTTAAAGGAAATGGTTATGGGAATCTCGAAAAATTTTATACGAATATTTTATAGGTGCGTAAAAAGGTAATAGGAAACGGGGCGCTACACTCTTCGTATACTTCGAATGCGCTGATAAACACCAACACAATCGAAGTAGAGGGAGATGAGAGTGGTGGTGGCACATGCCCCGACGGCAAAATACGCCTCAAATACTTGAAGCCCCCACAAAATGAGGTCGATGGGTGAGCAGAATGGAGGAAAACATGACACAAATCACATAGTCCAACAAGAAAACAACACAAAGAGGTCCCAAGGAAAACAACACAAAGAGGTCCGAAGGAAAACAACAATAGAAGCAGTCCAGAAAAGAAAATAACATAATTGTCCATAACGGAAAACAGATTAGCAGTTTAGGAGGATGGAGCATTGGAACCGGCCGTGAAGTCAGGGACCTCGGAAGTGGCAGACAACCCCTGTTGCTCCAACTCGGAGAGCTGACCCAAGAGAATCTCGGGCAAAATCTTCAATAAAATGGCAGAGCATCGAGGCACTTCGACAAGCCAGAAATTCGGATTAGGAGCGGATCTCCTTGGAAAGACGGGGGAGCGCTCATAAACGCCATTGCCGCATCAAGGGTGGAAGCTTGCTCCCGTCCAGCAGTGAAACATCCTAGGAAGTAATGCTGCATATAGAGCAAGAAGTCCATTAGAGAGGAAGTATCTCTAAACAGCCCTCACACCAGCGTTGACCCAGTTGAGCCATGAACTTCCGACCGAAAGGAGTGGCTAGGAAATAATTTTGGCAGAGCTGGACCCCCTCCAGCTTACCAGCAGAACTCCTCTTCTCAACCTCATCTGCAAAGGCCTGCTCCAGGGCAGCCTTGAGGGTGTTCTCCTTCTCTTCCAGCAGATCCCCAACCTTACATTCAACCAAGGCTTCATATTCCTATAAAAACCCGGCCCAGACGGGACGCAAACTCATTCTCCTTGGCAGCAAGAGATTTAAGACGAGCCTCTTGATCCTTTTTCCCTTGCTCAAGTTCCTACTAACTTCGCGATTTCTAAATTCTGTTTTTTCAAGGTCTCATACACATGGCCATCAATGAGCGCAGAATCACCGGGCCCCAAACCTCGCCGGGAAGTCGCCGAAAGAAGGCGAGGCAGCATAAAGGATAGCTGGCGCGACCAAATACGAGTCAACAAAAAGCAAGAGGTAACAAATTGAAGCAAAATCAGAGATAGAAGTCACCTCGGCCCAGTAATAAGAAGCCATCTCAGCAAGTTTGGCATCAGACCTGCGGTGGAGCATCCATTGCTGTTCAATTGACACGATGGCACGGATGAAGTCCGCCCTCTCCTCTGGGTTGACCAAGCCGTAATTGTTTGGCATTTCCAGCACCATCTTTACATCGGCACGATAGTCAATGATGCAATCTAGGACGCAAGCTCGAAAGACAACATGAGACAAGGAGAAATCACCCGAAACATTAGTCCACCGAACGCGCTCGAACGAATGGTCGGCCTGTTGACTAGATTAAGGAAGAAGAAGATGAATGAGGCCTTGAGCAAGCTCTTTATGGAAGCCCAAGATAATGAGGCTAATTCTCACAAATACAGGCCCAAATCTATCAACCTTTTGGAAGTAACAAGGCCCAACCAATTGACACAAGAAGGAGCTGAAAAGAAGGTTCAATGAAAGTCAAGGAGGGTCAAACTCGTCCACGACCTTTCAAGTCCCATCTCAAGTTCAATGAAAGTGGCCCAAGTCAAGTTGGGATGGCAAATTTGTGGCATGCATGAAGGAAGCTAAAGAGTCATTCAAAAGTTCATCTTGAAGTCATCAAAAGTCATCAAAAGTCACCTTAAAGTCATACATTGCATTAAGTCTTTATTTTTTGTCAAAGTAGTTTATTTAGTGCTTTAGCCTAGTTTTTCTATTAATATTCTATGGATGCTCGAAATTTATGAACAATTATAATTTTGAACTTGTAAGGTTTTCCTTTTCTCTAGCTCTCCGAGTGCTAGTTCGAATCTTTGCAATTTACGTGCAAATACTTTCCGACTTATCAACTGAACTCGTTCCATTTAGTTGTGGCGCCAAAACCATCTTCATATAGCCTTCGTGATTCAAAGGTGATAGGTTTAATATACCTATTGTTGTTGGGTTCGTTAGGTCATAGGGGGTTGGGTAATCGGGACACTTCTTCGTGTGTGGTCCAAAGGTGATAGGTTTAATATACCTATTGGTGTTGGGTTCGCTTGAGGGATTAGTTAGAAACATATATTTGCGTCTGTCGCCATTCAAGGCACGGTCTTTTCAAAGTGAACTCGTTCTCACATTCGAGGCTCACATCAGTTTGGTATCAGAGCTAGTTTCCTTGAGGGTTGTTTGTCAAAAAAAAAGAAAAAAAAAAGAAAAAAATCGAAAAAAAAAAAAAAAATAAAAAACCAGAAAAAAAGAGTGCAAAAAAAAAGAGTCAGAAAATAGAAGAAACAAACAAGAAAGTTCGAAAAAAAGGGAGAGAGGCTCTTTTTTACTCTTGAGTCTTCTTACACCTCGGTTGGTGTCCTTCGTAATATTTAGTTGTCAAGTTGAGTAGGTATTTTTGTCTACGTTTTTGCGAGGTTAGAACGAGTCTCGGGGGGTTTACGGATAAGTAAAAAAAAGAGTGACTGATCCTACCTTTCACATAAGCCTTCAACCAACGAAGAAATACCATGGGCGACGAAGAAAATCGCGAACAAGTCCCAAATTTATTTCAACGAGCATTGGCGGACACTATAGCGGCTCAGTTTAACCGCATAATGCAAACCATGTTGGACCGGATGGACTAGCTAGAAACGAATTTCAACCGCAATCGACGTCATAATACTTCTGACGAAGATGAGGATGGGGAGCGGTCCGACGTCTCACGGGATAACAGGCGGAGAGAACGGAGAGGAGGAAAGGAAGATGATCTAAGAGGTATCAAAATGAGTATTCCAAGTTTTCAAGGGAAAAGCGACCCCGAAGCCTATATTGAAGGAGGCCAAGGTCGAGAAAATATTCTCACTCCACAACTACTCCGAAGAAAAGAAGGTTCAGCTCGCATCACTTGAATTCCAGAACTATGCATTAGCTTGGTGGGACAAACTGGTGGCGACTAGGCGAAGAAATCGAGAACGACCAATCCGAACGTGGGCCGAGATGAAAGTGACATTGAGGAAGCGATTTATTCCCCCTCATTACTATCGGAGTTGGACAACAAGCTACAAAGCATGGTGCAGGGATTGAGGAGTGTCGAAGAATAATACCAAGAGTTAGATACGGCGATGACAAGAGCTATTGTCGAGGAAGATCCGGAAGCTACCATGGCTCGGTTCTTACGAGGGTTAAGGCGAGAGATTGCAACATCGTTGAGTTGCAGGACAATCTTGACATGGAGGAGATGCTACACATGGCTGAGAAGGTAGAGCGCTAGCTAAAGAGGAAAGACAATTGAGCTTCTAAGCCGACCCCGTGGAAAAACCCTAGTCACCCGAAGCGAGATGGTGAAGTTGAGAGGAAATCAGAACCAAAGAAGAGCGATCCTAAAAACTTCTCGAAAGATGAATTAAGTAAGGGTACTTCTCGTGTGACATGTTTTAAGTGTTTAGGAAAGGGCCACATCGCATCACAATGTCCGAACACGAAAACCATGGTCATGCTCGATGATGGTACGTACGTAAGTGAGTGTGATAGCGATGCGGAACAAGAACATGAAGATGAAGGAACAACACGAATCAAGTTGTGACGAGCTTCTTGTTACCATGTGGGCGTTGAACGTACAAGTAAAAGAAGACGACTCACAAAGACATAACATCTTCCACACCCGATACAAGGTCCAAGAAAAGGTATGCATGATGATAATTGATGGCGGAAGTTGAACTATTGTGTTAGATCATACCTTGTAGAGAAGCTTGGGTTACCCTTGATCAGACATCCGTCTCCATATCGGTTACGGTGGCTGAACGATAGTGGTGAGATAAGGGTCAACCGACAAGCTCTAATGAAGTTCTCGATCGGCAAGTACGAAGATGAGGTTTTGTGCTATGTTGTGCCGCTGAGTGCTGGTCATATATTGCTTGGACGTCCTTGGGAGTTTGATCGTGACACTGAACACAAGGGAAGACGAATAATACAAGATCGTCCACAAGAATAAGACATACACGCTTGTTCCATTGACACCGCAACAAGTTTACAAAGAGAAGGTCAAGATGAGCGAAAAATGAAAAATGAGAGTAGAGAGAAAGAAAAAGAGAGTCAGGGAGAAAAAAATGAAAAAAATGAGGGAAAAGAAGAAAAAAAAATGTGAGAAAAAAGGCGCTTTCTACGTAGCGTGAGAGATGTTGATCGGGTCATGGCTTCTCGCAAGCCAATTTACCTTCTCTTACTGAGCGACACTATCTCTAACGATCTTTCGAATTTCATACCTTTGGAAATCGTGGATGTTTTGAAAGATTTTGCAGATGTTTTGCCCGATGAAATGCCATGCGAGCTACCGCCGATTAGAGGGATCGAGCACGAGATTGAATTCCTACCCGGATCAGCCATACCAAACCGACCCGCCTATCGTGCAAATCCGGAGGAGACAAAAGAGTTACAACAACAATTTGACGAACTCCTTTCGAAGGGGTTAATCTGTGAGTCCCTTAGTCCATGTGCTGTCCCAGTAATTCTCGTCCCAAAGAAAGATGGTACGTGGCGTATGTGCATAGATTCTCGAGCTGTTAATAAGATCACAATTAAGTATCACCATCCGATACCTAGGCTAGATGATATGCTTGATGAGCCTTATGGTGCTCGAGTGTTTTCAAAAATTGACTTGAAATCTGGTTTCATCAAATTAGAATGAAAGAGGGCGACGAGTGGAAAACGGCTTTTAAAACAAAATTTGGCCTCTATGAGTAGTTAGTTATGCCATTTTGAAGTGACCCTAGCCATCGCCACCATTTCTAACGTCATCCTAAGTATCTAACGGCGTATTTAAATGAAGGAACTGCGGAAATGCGTATGAAATTTTTCATCTTTCATTTACATGACGGAACTCTGTCCCATACATGCCAAAACAATGCTTCCGCGTCAACAGAAATTCTTGGAGTTCTAATTACACACTAATCCTAATTTGTATTTACTCGGGGCGGTTGCGATGGCACAGCAAAAGCTCCTATGCGCCCGGCCTCACAGGTCGTCATCCATACACACACGTCCACCCTCAAAAGCAATCGGAAGCTTCAAAAGATCGGCCTTGCCAGCTAGGCGATCACGTACAGTGGTCGTATGCACCTACAACACATAACATTAAGAAATGAGCCACCGAGGCTCAGTAAGTAGAAACTATGCATGTATGCACGTGTCCCATCCGTGCAAAGGCAATCCACGCCAATGCATAAACTACTACGCAAAGGCGATCCGCGCCGATGCACTTAACACTCCGCAAGGGCGATCCGTGACGATGCTCATCATACTCGTAAACCTCACTCAGAGCCCTCGGCTAATCTCACTATGCACCACAAATGAGCTCACGTCCACTAGGGACAAATATGACAGCGGTCCACGCCGGATGGCCATACCTAGGATGCACACCGTTCCCCTAAGTTGCCATATGTACCCGGTCGTCCCCGACTGTCGGCGGTCGCTCACGCTGGTAGCCCACGCTGAGGTTGCCTACACCAGGGTTCCATCCTGTGTCGCTTATACCCTCAGGTCGTACCCTCCAGGTCGCTCCCTACCGCCACGGGCATTGCCCAATCCTATCATAAACATACATATACACGGCCCTTTCGCCAACGGGCATTGCCCTAATATATTTCGTTATATACATAATAATAATATATGTATACGGCCCTTTCGCCAACGGGCATCGCCCTAATATATTTCATTATATACATGATAATAGTAATATATGTACTGCCCTTTCGCCAACGGGTCTCCGCTCGAATATACTTCATATACATATACATATTTACATAATATTACGACGACGCTAAACGCCGCCCTGGTAGCATAGTGGACAGCCCTTGACTCAACTGCGAGTCGACAACACATGCCCATATCGGCAATGTATCAGTCGCTTTCGAGCGATACCTTATATGCACATACTCGACTCATACAACCCTCCCACATATGATCGTGTATGCACGTGAGTATGAAAATGCAACAAATGCCATGCGCACTTACCAAGAGACAGCATATCAATTAGTCCATGTAAATCATGTAATCATCGAGGCACATAGTCACGTAATATCAAGCATACACAATTCAGGTAGGCATCGAAGCACCTAGTCATACAATTTAAGCAAGTATAGACAAGTTATATGTTGTAGTTGAATTTCTACTTACCTGTCGTCCGTCGACTAGTTGCTACCTGATCCGATGTAACTCCTAGGTGTCGACCTTAGCATAAGAATAATTAAGTTAGTACCTTATTTAAATTATTTAACTAGCTAAAGTCTCGAATTTCCTAAGTCCAACCCTTAAGCATAAAATACGAAGGTTAGTACCTTAATTAATACTTGAGTGTCGCTATGTTAAAGCTACTATCATTTCTAAGGATTATTTAATTGGAAAGAGTTCGCAAAATATTTTTCCCAAGTTATAAACGCGTTCTAAGAATTCTAGTTGAATTCGTGAAGTCTAGCTAAATCTCGCTAAGTATGGTTCGCGAATTGGCCTTTAAATGATTAGGGGTTCGCTACTTGATTGGATCAACAAAGCTCGATTCGCGAAGTGTATGAGTTCTGTGGAGCATGCCGATTTCACAAAGTGGGTTCGTGAACTTCTCAATTCGCCAACTGTTAGGGTACGCAAAGTGAAACGCTCGTTAATTCGCCAAGCATTCATAGCACATGAATCTCCTAATTCGCGAATATGTGAGTGCGCGATACTTTTGGACACGCAAAGCTTTGATTCGCCAAGTGGACCCAATTCGTGAAGCCCTAAATTCGCCGAATTCATGTCAGCTCGCAAAAGGCTTCCCCCCCCCCCCCGCTCAATTCGCAAAATTGACCCACAAACTTCCAAGGATTCGCGAAGTTGAAACCAAATGAGTTCGCAAATTAGACGCGGCCCGTGAAACGGCTTGAATTCACAAACATCAACTCGTCACTTCGATGGGTTCGCAAAATAGCTCCAACCTGCAAAACCCCCACTTGGTTCACGAATCTTTCTAGCCCGTGAAATGAGCGGCTTTGCTAACCTTGGCTTCAGAATCCTTCGACTCGCAAAATGGTATGGATTCACCATCCTCGTGGAGTTTGCCAAATGAATTCGCCAATTGTGCTCGGCCCGCGAAATTTGTATGTGTGCATTCGCGAAATGGGCGCGGCCCGCGAAACGTCTTTAATTCGCCAACTTTGTCGGGTTCGAGAATTGCATGTGGATTCGCAAAACGCCGAGCGATTCGCAAATCTTAGGGGTTCGCCAACTTTTCTCAGCCCGCGAAGTGGCCCCCGTGTCGTCCTTGAGTTCGCGAAGTGCTCGGTTCGCGAAGTGGCCGAGTTCGCCAAACATTTGTTGCATAGGTTCGCGAACGAGTTGGTAAAATGCCTCGGCCCTTAGTTCGCAAAATATGTGGGTTCACAAAACATCTCTAAAACACTTCACGATTCACAATATACTAGCTTTAAGGATCAGAAGCTATTTTTCTCAAGAACGCATTTGAAGGCCGTATGAATTCGTGAACCCTAAAATTGCACCTAATCATAAAACACCAATTTAAGGCAGATTATTTCGTGCTAACCCTCCCTAATCATGCTAGATTCGACACTTAGGACCTAGAGTCAAGCTTTAAGAAGATTGTGACGGGAATTATACCTTCGATCCAAGCATCCCATTTTCTCGAGAACACAACAAGGACTCTAAGAGTTGCAAATCCCTAAGAACGATTTAAACTATTTTTTTCAAAGGCTTAATGATAGGTCTTTGTGGATTACTACCTTAAACATGTTTCATTAATATCTAGAATTTTAAATCGTAAGTTAAGAAACGTAGGAACTTTATAGAGATTGCATACCTTCTTCAACTAAAACTTCGATCTCTCCCTTTAAGCTCTATTCAAGCAACTAGGGGGAATGATTTTGCCAAAAACTTCTTGATCTCACTCGTCTCCTTCGTTTCTTATTTTTTTCTTCTCTTTTGTTGCTCTCTCACTCTCCTTCTTGTTTTGTCTTTGGTGTGAGAGGGTGTTGTAGATATTTTTGTTGTTAAAGGTATGGTGGATTATGCTAGACGTGATCTTTCCTTGAATTAAGGAGCCTTGTCTAAAAAAATCCCCAAGGGTTTTGGGCCTAGATTAAGGTCCTATTTGGGCCTTGAAATTTAATTCTTTTAAATTCTTGGGCCACTTATATTGTATTTGGACAAAATTTATAAATTATTTTTTGGGCATGAGCTTTCGATTCCCACCTAGTCCAATCGCAACTATAGCCCAATTTATTATCAGGCACGATTTCTGCAATTCTAATTTCGAAAATCCCTAATTAAATTGGAAGTCATACGACACCATTTTAAATGCACCAATTTCCTCCGAATAAATTAAGCACACATTTTATCATGCAATTTCACATAATTCACACGAGCACAGAAAAATTGCACGAATGCACATAATTGCATTCACCATGCAAATTTATTGGCCTCTAATACTTACGACGACCCGGGTGCTACATCCTCCCCCCTTAAAGAGGATTTCGCCCCCGAAATCAGCCTGTTTGGAACATTCAGGATGGCGAACACTTATTTTATTCTCAGTTCTCTAAGTCACAGCTTCTATTTGACTGGTTTCGTTCTAATACCTTTACTAGTCGCATTCGGTTTATTGCTAAGTCGCTCAGTTTCCTTCCTCATTTCAATTTTGGACTTAGTGCTGCCCGCTCGTCGATCTTATCCTAATCAGTACTGAGCAGTCTAATAGTGGTTGATCGGTCCTAATTGGGGTCCCGTTTTGAGTAGTCTCATCACTTTCACTCTCGGACCGACCAGGTGTAACCTCGTGATTCGTTATGTTCTCAATGGGCGTAATTGGGTGTGTGGTCCCTGAGTTTAGTGGCATGCATGTTGAGGTTTGGTGTGCAGTTATGATACCTGTCTCCACAGGCGGGTTATCGTCTGTTTCATCCGAAGTGATCGCATATACTCGAGCTGGCGCGGTCGGTGGTCTTGCTTGATCCCCGGCTTGATTCTCTGACGTTCCTCCCGGGCACTGCCTCACATAGTGTCCTGGCTTTCAACATTTGAAACAGACATTGGCTTGCATATAGCAGGTGCCGCTGTGTCGCTTTCCGCACCTTGGGCAATTTGGATTCGATGCTGGGAACCTTTCTTGGTTTGGGTTTGGTGGCTTGTTCGGGTTCCCCTGTTGGTGTTGTGGAGGCCTATTCTAGAAGTTCTGCTTCTCGACTTTGGCAACAAACTGTCTCTTTGGATTGCTTCCGCCCCATTGTTCTCCTTGGGCCTGGGCGAACTTCCTTTTTGCTTCATGTGCCCGAACGATCCGGGCCTCCGCCTGCTCCGCCACTAAGGCTCTCTCCGCCACTTGTGCATACGTGGTCCCCTGTAATCCTGCCATGCTCAAGTCTCGGTACAATTTCGGCTTCAGGCCTTCGAGGAAGCGCTCGATCTTTAGGGCGTCCGTGCTCACCATGTGGGCTGTGAACCTCGACAATTGCTCGAATTTTCGGATGTAGTCGGCAACTGTCATCGCCCCTTGTCGGAGATTTATAAACTCGTTCATTCGTTGGGCGCGCACTGGAGTCGTGAGGTATTTGTCCCTGAACAGCTCTTTGAACCTTTCCCAGCTCATGGTGGCGGGGTTTTCGATTACCGTGATGGTGTCCCACCAGTGTCCCGCACTTCCCCTTAGTGGGAATGCGGGACAGAGGGCTTTTTATGCTTCTGGGACTCGGCCATATACGAACATGCTTTCTAAGGTTCTTAACCAATCTTCGGCCGCATTTGGGTCAGTTGTATCATCGAACGTTGGTGGGTTCAATCGGCGAAATCTTTCGCCCACTATCTCAGTCCTGTCAGCTTGAGTCTGCCCAGCATTGGAGTTGTTCTGTTGTATTAGCTGTTGGATTTGTGCGGATTGCTGACGAATCAGTTCCGTGAGTTGGAGAATCATCGTGTCTCGATTATCGGCTGGGGTCGTGTTTCCCCTATTCTGTTCATCTCCTCCACTCGTTTCACCTCTCGTTCTCACCGTGGTTCCTATTCTATCCTGTAGGTCCTAAGGCCAATGAATTACGCAACACAGAAAGTTCACATAAATGTAACACTTACTTGCAAGGCCGTTTCCGCTCTTTTGGGTGTGTGTGTATGGACAGTCTACAGAACCTGTGACCGAAGCTCTGATACCAACTGAAGCGACCCTAGCCATCGCCACCATTTCTAACGTCATCCTAAGTATCTAACGGCGTATTTAAATGAAGGAACTGCGGAAATGCGTATGAAATTTTTCATCTTTCATTTACATGACGGAACTCTGTCCAATACATGCCAAAAGAATGCTTCCGCGTCAAAAGAAATTCTTAGAGTTCTAATTACACACTAATCCTAATTTGTATTTACTCGGGGCGGTTGCGATGGCACAGTAAAAGCTCCTATGCGCCCGGCCTCACAGGTCGTCATCCATACACACACGTCCACCCCCAAAAGCACTCGGAAGCTTCAAAAGATCGGCCTTGCCAGCTAGGCGATCACGTACAGTGGTCGTATGCACCTACAACACATAACATTAAGAAACGAGCCACCGAGGCTCAGTAAGTAGAAACTATGCATGTATGCACGTGTCCCATCCGTGCAAAGGCAATCCACGCCAATGCATAAACTACTACGCAAAGGCGATCCGCGCCGATGCACTTAACACTCCGCAAGGGCGATCCGTGACGATGCTCATCGTACTCGTAAACCTCACTCAGGGCCCTCGGCTAATCTCACTATGCACCACAAATGAGCTCACGTCCACTAGGGACAAATATGACAGCGGTCCACGCCGGATGGCCATACCTAGGATGCACACCGTTCCCCTAAGTTGCCATATGTACCCGGTCGTCCCCGACTGTCGGCGGTCGCTCACGCTGGTAGCCCACGCTGAGGTTGCCTACACCAGGGTTCCACCCTGTGTCGCTTATACCCTCAGGTCGCGCCCCTCAGGTCGCTCCCTACCGCCCCGGGCATTGCCCAATCCTATCATAAACATACATATACACGGCCCTTTCGCCAACGGGCATTGCCCTAATATATTTCATTATATACATAATAATATATGTATACGGCCCTTTCGCCAACGGGCATCGCCCTAATATATTTCATTATATACATGATAATAGTAATATATGTATACGACCCTTTCGCCAACGGGTCTCCGCTCTAATATACTTCATATACATATACATATTTACATAATATTACGACGACGCTAAACGCCGCCCTGGTAGCATAGTGGACAGCCCTTGACTCAACTGAGAGTCGACAACACATGCCCATATCGGCAATGTATCAGTCGCTTTCGAGCGATACCTTATATACACATACTCGACTCATACAACCCTCCCACATATGATCGTGTATGCACGTGAGTATGAAAATGCAACAAATGCCATGCGCACTTACCAAGAGACAGCATATCAATTAGTCCACGTAAATCATGTAATCATCGAGGCACATAGTCACGTGATATCAAGCATACACAATTCAGGTAGGCATCGAAGCACCTAGTCATACAATTTAAGCACGTATAGACAAGTTATGTGTTGTAGTTGAATTTCTACTTACCTGTCGTCCGTCGACTAGTTGCTACCTGATCCGATGTAACTCCTAGGTGTCGACCTTAGCATAAGAATAATTAAGTTAGTACCTTATTTAAATTATTTAACTAGCTAAAGTCTCGAATTTCCTAAGTCCAACCCTTAGGCATAAAATACGAAGGTTAGTACCTTAATTAATACTTGAGTGTCGCTATGTTATAGCTACTATCATTTCTAAGGATTATTTAATTGGAAAGAGTTCGCAAAATATTTTTCCCAAGTTATAAGCGCGTTCTAAGAATTCTAGTTGAATTCGTGAAGTCTAGCTAAATCTCGCTAGGTATGGTTCACGAATTGGCCTTTAAATGATTAGGGGTTCGCTACTTGATTGGATCCGCAAAGCTCGATTCGCGAAGTGCATGAGTTCGTGGAGCATGCCGATTTCACAAAGTGGGTTCGTGAACTTCTCAATTCGCCAACTGTTAGGGTACGCAAAGTGAAACCCTCGTTAATTCGCCAAGCATTCGTAGCACGTGTATCTCCTAATTCGCGAATATGTGAGTGCGCGATACTTTTGGACACGCAAAGCTTTGATTCGCCAAGTGGATTCAATTCGTGAAGCCCTAAATTCGCCGAATTCATGTCAGCTCGCGAAAGGCTTTCCCCCCCGCTCGATTCGCAAAATTGGACCCACAAACTTCCAAGGATTCGCGAAGTTGAAACCAAATGAGTTCGCAAATTAGACGCGGCCCGTGAAACGGCTTGAATTCACAAACTTCAACTCGTCACTTCGATGGGTTCGCAAAATAGCTCCAACCCGCAAAACCCCACTTGGTTCGCGAATCTTTCTAGCCCGTGAAATGTGCGGCTTCGCTAACCTTGGCTTCCAAATCCTTCGACTCGCAAAACGGTATGGATTCACCATCCTCGTGGAGTTCGCCAAATGAATTCGCCAAATGTGCTTGGCCCGTGAAATTTGTATGTGTGCATTCGCGAAATGGGCGCGGCCCGCGAAAGACTCGCAAAATGCCGAGCGATTAGCAAATCTTAGGGGTTCGCCAATTTTTCTCAGCCCGCGAAGTGGCCCCCGTGTCGTCCTTGAGTTCGCGAAGTGCTCGGTTCGCGAAGTGGCCGAGTTCACCAAACATTTGTTGCATAGGTTTGCGAACCGAGTTGATAAAACGCATCGCCCGTTAGTTCGCAAAATATGTGGGTTCGCAAAACACCTCTAAAACACTTCACGATTCACAATATACTAGCTTTAAGGATCAGAAGCTATTTTTCTCAAGAACGCATTTGAAGGCCGTATGAATTCGTGAACCCTAAATTGGACCTAATCTTAAAACACCAATTTAAGGCAGATTATTTCGTGCTAACCCTCCCTAATCATGCTAGATTCGACACTTAGGACCTAGAGTAGAGCTTTAAGAAGATTGTGACGGGAATTATATCTTCGATCCAAGCATCCCATTTTCTCGAGAACACAACAAGGACTCTAAGAGTTGCAAATCCCTAAGAACTGATTTAAACCATTTTTTTCAAAGGCTTAATGATAGGTCTTTGTGGATTACTACCTTAAACATGTTTCATTAATATCTAGAATTTTAAATCGTAAGTTAAGAAACGTAGGAACTTTACAGAGATTGCATACCTTCTTCAACTCAAACTTCGATCTCTCCCTTTAAGCTCTATTCAAGCAACTAGGGGGAATGATTTTGCCAAAACTTCTTGATCTCACTCGTCTCCTTCGTTTCTTATTTTTTCTTATCTTTTGTTGCTCTCTCACTCTCTTTCTTGTTTTGTCTTTGGTGTGAGAGGGTGTTGTAGATATTTCTGTTGTTAAAGGTATGGTGGATTATGCTAACGTGATCTTTCCTTGAATTAAGGAGCCTTGTCTAAAAAAATCTCCAAGGGTTTTGGGCCTAGATTAAGGTCCTATTTGGGCCTTCAAATTTAATTCTTTTAAATTGTTGGGCCACTTATATTGTATTTGGACTTTATAAATTATTTTTGGGCATGAGCTTTCGGTTCCCACCTAGTCCAATCGCAACTATAGCCCAATTTATTATCAGGCACGATTTCCGTAATCCTAATTTCGAAAATCCCTAATTAAATTGGAAGTCATACGACACCATTTTAAATTCACCAATTTCCTCCGAATAAATTAAGCACACATTTTATCATGCAATTTCACATAATTCACACGAGCACAGAAAAATTGCACGAATGCACATAATTGCATTCACCATTTATGCAAATTTATTGGCCTCTAATACTTACGAGGACCCGGGTGCTACACATTTGGTCTAACGAATGCCCTAGCACTTTTATGCGACTTATGAACCATGTGTTACGACATTTTATTGGTAAGTTTGTTGTTGTTTACTTTGATGATATTACGGTTTATAGTAAAAGCATGGTAGATCATATTGAGCATATTAAACTCGTGCTTACCACCCTTAGAAAAGAAATTTTATATGCTAATGCTAAAAAGTGCATGTTTTGCATGGAAGAAATTGTTTTTCTTGGCTATGTCGTAAGTGCTAATGGTTTGCGTGTTGATGAGACAAAGGTAAAAGGTATTCATGAGTGGCCAACACCTACCAATGTGTCTGAGGTGAGATCTTTCCATGGGCTTGCAAGTTTCTACCGTCGATTTGTCAAGAATTGTTCTACGAAGGCAGCCCCGCTTAACGACTTGGTAAAGAAGAATGTTAAATTTGAATGGGACGACATTCAGCAAAAAGCCTTGAGGAACTTAAGCATGACTTAACTCATGCTCCTATCTTAGCCTTGCCTGATTTTTCCAAAACAATTGAGATTGAATGTGATGATTCCGGTGTAGGTATAGGTGCGTGTTACTTCAAGGAGGCAGACCAATCGCCTACTTTAGTGAGAAGCTTAACGGCGCTACTTTGAATCACCCAACGTACGATAAAGAGTTGTATGATGTTGTGAGGGCGTTGTAGACGTGGCAGTATTATCTCTTGCCGAAGGAGTTCGTGATTCATACCAATCATGAATCACTAAATTATCTAAAGGGGCAGAAAAATCTCCACAAGAGGCATGCCAAGTGGATTTCATTTATTGAGGCATTTTCATACGTCGTTCAATACAAGAAAGGTAAAGAAAATGTTGTTGCCGACGCACTCTCATGAAGGTACTCTTTGATTACTACTTTAAATGCAAAAATCATGGGCTCTGAATTTATTAAAGACTTGTATGAATCTGATCTTGATTTTGCCAATGTTTTCAAAGCATGTGAGAAGGGAGCTTTCAACAAGTTTTATCGACATGAAGGTTTTTTGTTTAAAGAAAATAAATGTCCATTCCTTCATGCTCGCTAAGAGAACTTCTAATTCGCGAGGCTCATAGTGGAGGTTTAATGGGTCATTTTGGTATCTTGAAAACTATTGATATATTGCGTGAGCATTTTTTTGGCCCAACATGAAAAAAACATGTTGAAAGGATATGCGACCGGTGTATCGATTGCAAGCGTGCTAAGTCCACATCCCTTCCCCACGGTTTGTATACTCCACTTCCTATTCCTTTGTATGTGCACCGATTTTTCTATGGATTTTATCCTTGGATTACCCCGTTCGCCACGAGGAATGGATTCTGTTTTTGTAGTTGTTGATCGGTTTTCAAAAATGGCACATTTCATTGCTTGTAAAAAGACTGACGATGCCAAACAGATTTCAGATTTGTTTTTCAAGGAAATTGTGCGCCTTCATGGTGTTCCAAAGTCAATCGTGTCGGACAGGGACGTAAAGTTTCTAAGCTATTTCTGGAAAACACTTTGGGGTAAGTTGGAAACGAAGCTATTGTTCTCCACTACAACTCAGCCGCAAACGGACGGACAAACCGAGGTAACACACCGCACTTTGGGAGCTGTACTTCGGGCAATTATCAATAAAAACTTGAAAGGTTGGGAGGAGTGGTTACTTATTGCTGAATTTGCTTATAATCGTACAGTTCATACATCGACGAAGTTTTCTCCTTTTGAGCCCGTATATGGCTTTAATCCCCTGACTCCCTTAGATCTTTCCCCTTTGCCTACTAACGAAAAGTTCAGTTTAGATGGAGAAAAGAGGGCAGAAGCGGTAAAGAAACTTCACAAACAAGCACGAGCCAACATTGAGAGGCGCACTATGCAATATGCAAAGCAGGCGAACAAAGGCCGAAAGAAGATGGTATTTGACCCCGGTGATTGGGTTTGGGTGCATATGCGCAAGGGGAGGTTTCCCGCATCTCAACGAACCAAGCTACATCCTCGCGGCGATGGACCTTTTCAAATCATAGCACGAATTAACGATAATGCCTACAAGCTAGATCTTCCCGGAGACTATGGGGTAAGTGCTTCCTTTGATGTGACTGACCTGACTCCTTTTGAATTTGATGTAGGTCAAGCTGATTCGAGGACGAATCATTTTCAAGAAGGGAGAGAAGATGCAATTCAGGATGCAAGATCGAAAGACAACATGAGAAAAGGAGAAATCATCCGAAACATTAGTCCACCGAATGCGTTCGAAGGAATGGCCGGCCCGTTGACTAGATTAAGGAAGAAGAAGATGAATGAGGCCATTGAACTTGAGATGAAACATTACTTCAATGAAAGTCAAGGAGAGTCAAACTCGTCCATGACCTTTCAAGTCCCATCTCAAGTTCAATGAAAGTGGCCCAAGTCAAGTTGGATGAAGGAAGCCAAAGAGTCATTCAAAAGTTCATTTTGAAGTCATCAAAAGTCATCAAAAGTCACTTGGAAGTCATACGTTGCATTAAGTCTTCATTTTTTAGTCAAAGTAGTTTATTTAGTGCTTTAGCCTAGTTTTTCTATTAATATTCTATGGATGCTCGAAATTATGAACAAGTATCATTTTGAACTTGTAAGGTTTTCCTTTTCTCTAGCTCTCCGAGTGCTAGTTCGAGTCTTTGCAATTTACGTGCAAATACTTTCCGGCTTATCAACTGAACTCGTTCCATTTAGTTGTGGCGCCAAAACCATCTTCATATAGCCTTTGTGATTCAAAGGTGATAGGTTTAATATACCTATTGTTGTTAGGTTCGTTAGGTCATACGGAATGGGGTATCCGGGACACTCCTTCGTGTGTGATCCAAAGGTGATAGGTTTAATATACCTATTGTTGTTGGGTTCGCTTGAGGGATTAGTTAGAAACATATATTTGCGTCTTTTGCCATTCAAGGCACGGTCTTTTCAAAGTGAACTCGTTCTCACATTTGAGGTTCACATCAGTCAATGCCCCACTCACGCCCCATATATGTAAAGGGAGTGAATTCGGAAGGAATAGATGGGGGAGGAGTTGTCTCCATGCGCAGCTTCTTACCCTCTGCAGTGGAGGTCTTCCGCTTCTTCTTAGCTGGTGCCGATGTAGTAGGGGAGGCAGCTTTCTCAACAGCTCCATCCGCGGAATCAGTATCACCACATCTGGTCCGTGTCGACCTCCGGCGGAGAATTGGGGTGAGGAGACGAAGAGCTAACGGAGATTCCCTACGGGTCTCCAAACCAAAAGGTCCAGCTCCGCCGTGATTTTCAGAAGACTAAGGTCCGACGAGAACAGAGGAATCCTCTTGCTTAACAGGTAGGGTCTTGAATGCATCTCTCCAAGAAAACGACATACCTGCGTAAAATTACCAAGCTATCAGGAAAGCTCAAGAAGAAGGTTAGGAAGTAGGAGGGAAACCTGCATACCCTCAGGTTCGAAGGGGACAAACTGAGAAGAAAGGCCAAATGATGAAGTAGGCTAGGATAGGTTACCATCTCCACCATGCTAAATTTCTTCACCGTGGCCAGTGCGTTTAGAAGGCCAATAGCAACCTCATGCTGCTAAGAGCATTCAGGCTCTATATATATAAGCCGTTGAGGCAGCCTACGGGCCCAATATGGTGGGGAAAGCCCCAATCACCTTTAATCGGCGATACAAAGAAAAAGAAAGGATGTCAGTCCTTATCAATACCATGGGAGCTCTTGTCGAAGAAATGAACGAGACCGCGCGGATTCGCACACCGATAGAAGAATGGGGGAGTGGGCTTAAGTTGGAACTGAGACAAGACAAGCTTGGCTGAGGGCTTCCCACCCGCAGCGGTGACCAAGATATAGAACACTATCAATTGGCGGATAGAAGAGGGACTAAATTGACTGGGGCATCTGGTAGGCTGTGGATTCCGAAGCCAAAGAGGGATGAATAGGAAAACGTAGCCCGACTTTATCTGGTTTTCCCAGAAGTCAAGGGCTGGTGAAGGGAGAAAATTAGTGCGTTGGCCAGTGTTTGGAAGTGACACATGGAGGTTACTCGAATGAAAACCCTCAGGAACTATCTTTTCTAGCCGCCGGTAGGAAGACCTTGACTGACCAAACAACTTCCAATCATCTACCTTGACACTAGGAGCAATGGGACCCCACGAACGGGTTTGACGTGAAGAAGACGCCAACGGATTGCGGCTGCGATGGGTTAGTGGAGGGCGCAACGAAAGAAGGAAGAGAAGAAGGGAACACAGGCAGTTCACAAGATGTAGTACCCGACAATGTAACCTTCCGCTTAGACCCCTTCCGAGTTGAGGTGGTCGGAACAGCCGATGAAGCGAAAAGGCTGGGAGATGGTGGCCGCGAGTTCTCGAAATCGACGTTAATGGACATATCTTCAGAGCAGAAATAAAAAACAGAGGGAGAACG
The DNA here is from genome assembly GCA_027422505.1 of Craterostigma plantagineum. NCBI lineage: Eukaryota > Viridiplantae > Streptophyta > Magnoliopsida > Lamiales > Linderniaceae > Craterostigma > Craterostigma plantagineum. Next base: position 11,352 of record JAPQWV010002838.1, on the reverse strand, counting down.
AAGGGGAGAAACGATGATTGCACGAAATAAAAAAGGACACACGGTAATACCTGATGGAAGGGCAGATTAAAAGGGCGATCTTGGGCGCTGCGAAGTTGGGGCTGGAATTGCAATTGAAACCCTAGGGGACGACGACAGGTAATTTTGATTAAAAGGGGAAGATGTTTTAGAAATGAGGGGAAATGAAAAGGTGCCTCGAAAAATTCGAAAAGAAAAGTAAGAGAGAAGGTTGAAAGGACGTGGTTAGAGGACACGTGTCTCTCCGGGGATGGATCCTTTCTCTGTAAGAAGCGCAAGGGCAATCTCATCGAAGTAAAGGCGGTACAAACTAGCTGGGAAGATTTGAAGACACTAAAAGGAGGAATGATTTCTTAATAATACTCCGAGCTGCAATATTTAGCATATTGCAACTCAGAGTAGGGGGACTAGTTGATAGGGGTGACCTTCGATCCAGCATTCCTCCTAACCTGACTACCTGCAGAGAGCAACTTTTAGGACATGGGGGTAGGTAAGAGGGAGAGCTAGAGACCAGAGGCCCTGTGCGGAAGATTTCGACAACGAAATGGTTTGAGCGGGAAATAATGGGGAGACCCGACCAAGGGACACGTGGACGGTAGAGAGTGGACGACACCGTAGACAAAGAGGAGGCGCGCCAGTCTGACAATAGTATACCTGCAATTGTTGTTTCTCCCAAGCTGTACCAAGAACTGCAGTCTAGTGGTCTCAAAGGACAGCCAGCTGGAAATGAGGGGTAACGAGTATATTGGGAAGTGTGAATGAAGAAGCAGATCAGATTCATAACACACGCCACACAACACTTAGATATTTTCTCTAGTAGTCATCTTCTTCACAATGAATACACTGTAATGAGCGAGGTGAGTTGAGCGTGTATTCCCGATTGTGAATAGTGAGCACTGTTTCCGACGGCCCGGGTATGTAGGACACCTGTCCGAACAACGTAAATCCTTGTTTCTTTTGTCTTTGGCAGTAAAATACAGATCTTAACATACATTAAAATATACGACCCAGTCTGTTTCACTCATCACCTCCTATTTCTCGGACCAAATCTTGTTGATCGGGGCCATACCTGCATCAACATGTATAGTTTGTACGTTAATTACCAGCATTGCACATGATTTGCTTGCTGTGCTCAAGTTAGCGGGCAGATTTGAGGTGATTTCATGCATGAGGCTTTGCGTAAATCTTTTAACAGAGTTGCCCATAACTACCGAGCTTGCATTACTTTATCTGGATTTTACCTCTAACATCATCTCAAGGTTCAACGTTTGGCAGATGCAACAAGGCGGTTCTTGGAAGATCAATATAAGGATGTCACATTAGCACAAAATTAAATACGCAGAAAATGCATACAATCACATAAGCACATAATTAATGCACAAAAGTCATATATTCATATAGTCATAAATCGTGTATGCAAATTTATGCAGTCACGTAAACATATAACGTGCGTGCAAATTTATTGGCTACTTGGGTTACGAGGCTCGGGTTCTATACTTTCACAATCATTGTTATATAGACTGTAAAGATATGAATTTTCTCGATGGAGGAAGAACGAGATACCGGATCCTCGTCAGCCATGTAAGCGTGATCCTCGTCCTCACTTTGTTTCATCTCGGAGTCATTTTTGTGGAATATCGACTTTACTTGTGCTTTGATTGTATTAGTTGTCCTTGTATTAAGGGCTTTTATTATATTGATCTTAGATTAGGACTAGATTGTTATTTATACCAAGCTTGTTTGGTATAAATAGAATTGTAACCATTGTGCTTAATACAGAAAATTATTGAATTGATCCGAATGGCTTCCAATCCAAATTCTGGAGAGAGAAACACAAAAATCTGTCTCACTAAAGGAATTCTCTCTCGATTCTTCAAAGAAGATTTTTCAATCGAACTTTGAATTTCATACAATTCTAATCGATTGCCTTAAGATTGAAGTCTAGGATCATAGAGTTGATAATATAGGGATCTAGCAATTTGTATCAGAGCAGATTCGTATTTGTTTTGAAACTAAATTGTTAGATTTAGATCGAAATTCATTCTGAAAAGTTTTTCGATCGTTCGAAGAACATTTTGGCGCGAAACAGACATTTTGATCTAATGGCTCAATTCTGTGCTTACTTGATTTGATTTTGATGACTGCGTGCTCGGTTAAGTGATAGAATTCATTTGCGATTAGATCGATAGCAATCAGAAACTCGAATCAGCAGAATTGGTTAGATTTAAAAAGTGACTGTTCGCGCGAAAAACATACAGAACACGTACTAATTTTGCTAAAATTCGATATATTTTGCTTCATGACGTGTTAATTGTTTGTTCATACGTAGTCATTATATGATTCCGTGCAGATACCCGTAATTTCACGTTCTAATTTGCTGTTTTTGCTTGAATCAGTGCTAATTAGGGTTCTAAGACTGTTTGCGCGATTTTAATTTTTCTCGCTAAAGTCTTCGATCGAATTAATTTCTTGATCGAAAAACTCCGTGCGAGAAGTTTTCTCGGTTAGAACACTAAGTAAGCGCTAAAGTCGCCGTCACTAGAAGCGATTTTAGTCGAAATTTTTTTTCGACCATTATTAAGCGAAAATCTTTTCGAGGAGACTTATGTTGACTTTGTAAACGTAAAACTTTCTCTAACAATATTTTCAGTCTGACTATTAAGTTTGTCCTAGCAAAAATCATTTGCACTCAAAAAACGTTTCGGTCAACAGATTTATTTCTCAGCGAGAAACTTACTTAACGCACGGTTTCTCTACGTTCGGGATAAATTCACGATCTGAAAATTTTTCTCGACCGAAGGATTTTGAGCAACTATTTTCGCTCAAAAATTTTCTCGCTGATAGTTTCACGCACATGAACAGTACAGTACTATCACATTTTATTACGAGGAAATTATTTTTTATCAAACTTTAAAGACTGAATCAAAAATTATTCCTGCTTTTGACTAACTAATTTGTTACTTGTGAAGCACGTTACATCAGTTCAAACCATCAAAACAATCAACGAAGATTCTTAGATCAACTCTTCAACTAAGATGGATGCTTATTCTCTTGGAAACAACAATCGTCCACCCATTTTCAAACACGGAGAATACACAGTCTGGCGCAGCCGTTTCTTGAATTTCCTCGAACTCAAAGAGCGTGTCGAGTACCTTCTCGCATCTCTCGAAGATGGTCCACTCAGTTTTGGGTTGAACAGGCATCCAAACCCAACAAACAACCCGCCTCTACCTGCGACTCGACGTCTTAAGACTCCTAGTTAGTATACTGAGGCATACAGGTTGAGAGCTAACGCTGACCTCGGCTGTAAATCTTGTCTCATGCAAAACATCCCAAACGACTTATATAGACAGATCGACAGCACTCCTACACCAAAAGGAATGTGGGATAAACACTATCTCATGATACAGCATACCGAAGTCGGTGTCAAAGCAAAAAAGGCCAACATACTAACGCCCTATGACTCTTTAAAGGCCAAACCGGAAGAGAGTCTAGAAGATCTTTATCAAAGATACCTCATACTTCTCAACGAGATGAGGAACATAGAAATCTCCAAGACGAACATGGAGTCCAATATTCAATTTCTATCCTCTCCGCCATTTGGAAGAAGATATCCACTCAAATTCAACAGAACAAAGACTTGGAGGAGCTGGGTATTCACGCTATCTTCCACAATCTCGCACAACACGAGGAAGACATCAGCGAGATTAAGAAGGAGCAAAAGGGCAGAAGACTGAAGACTCAGTTGCCTTAGTCTCAGAGAAGAGAAGATCAAGACCTCGCAAAGACAAGACCATTAGGCCTTCCACCCCATCAGAATCGGAAGCTGAATCGGACTCTGACGTCGAGCCAAATATCCGAGCCCTAGGAAAGCAAATGACTCTAATTGGAAAGATGATGAGCAAATAGTACTTCAAGAAGAAGTCCTCATCATCAGCCAACAGACTTCAGACCACTAGCTCAAAGAACAAGGAAAGAGCACCAGGGCTTTCTGAAGTCAAGAACGGTAAAGAGTCAAAGAAGTGTTTTAACTGCGGCAAATCCGGTCACTTTCACCCGTGAATGCACTCTCCTAAAGAAGAGAGATGCCAATTACTATTCCAAGAAGCTTCAACTCACAAAATAGAAGGAAGCTGGAGTAGCTCTCATGGCGGAACAAGAACATTGGCTCGAGGATACATCGAGTGCAGATGAGGAGAACCTAGCCCTCATGCCCGCCTAGACGAAGACTCCAACGTTGAACCCTCTAACCGGACGGATGATGACCAAGCATCCACGTCATTTTAGGAGGTAATTCCATTATTGACCATGTTAGAATCGTACGAAATAGACTACGCTAACATGAAACCTGAGCAGAAAAGCATAAAGAAATTAGAAGAGAGACTGGCTATAAGCTGTAACTATCAATTGCTATTTGACGAAAGGTTTCATGTAGAAATTCTTTTGTCAAATGCAAATGAAAAGATAGATAGTCTAGCATCAAGAATAGCCTCGTTAGAGATTAAAAATAGCGACCTAGATAAAGCTATGACAGAAAGCAACAGAGAAGTGGCCACATCTAGAAATGACTATACAGCACTCTCTGAGGAAAGAAAAATACTTTATTCTAGGATTAAACTCTTAGACGACAGACTGACTTCTATGGGACAAACCGATCAAACGATTCATCTAAACCAGCACTTAGAAACTGATATTTACAACGCTAAGGAAGGTTTAGGACTTGCAAACCCATGCCACTTAAGGAAAGTTCATTGTATTAAGCTCTATGCTATTAGATACATGGGATTGGGTCTAACCACCCTAATGAATTTTACTGGCGCATCCGAGACCAACGCGCTGGAAGAAAAAAAGCGTAAAGCCAAAACTAGGGTCGAGATCCCCTTTGACTATAGAGAATTGAATAACAGTTACAAAACTCGGGATATACCTAGGAGTGTGACAGTGATTCAATCCTTTCTTTACAACATACGAGTCAGTCCAAGGAAGCAACCAATTACTATTCTAAGAATTCTTCTAACCTTATATTTCTCCTATGATTAAGAAAATTGGGGAAATGAGGTCATCCTTTAACATTGAAAAGAAGAATCTTGAAGCTGAAAAGAAAAGGTTCTTAAAGGAGATGAAAAATCTAAAAGCTTCCTCCAAAGATCAAACCATCTCTCATGCATCTCCCTCAACGGATAAGATCTTTATGAAAAGCGTGAAGAAAGAAAATTCGCTTTCTAAAGATCAGAAATCTAAAATTAATATTGTGAAAAATATTAACTCTAACCCTGTTTGTACTTCGTCTACAGGGAGCGTAGTACCTGAACTAGAGTAATCAAATGCGAGAGTGTCTTGCTTAGAAATTAAGAAGGAGGCTCTAGATGTCAAAGTTTCAAAGTTATCACATCCTTCTGTAAAAATAAAGGACACTCGTAGAAATAAAAGAGCCGCTTCTTTAAAAATTAAATTCTGCAAATTATCGCACTTCTATTTTGCTCGCTCTCTATACTTATTAGCTACTATCTCAAATAGCTTCTACTTGCTCCTAACGCCTACCATTTAGATATAACTATTAAATAGGCTCTTCCTCAAATATAATAACGAATCATTCTAAGACAAATGCCGATAGGAAGATTCGTAGGAAATAAGATCCAGCCATTCAGAAGGCTTATAGTGCTATTCATGCATGTTCTCATCTCAGATATCCCGTAAAGATCCAATCCCCCAAACACCTTAGGAGATTCAATCCGATTAGAAGCTCAAAATTAAATAGTAGGTCAATTTGTTATTAGATATTCGAGTCGTATCTATATCAACCCTACATGTTCGGCCTTTTGTTCTTATAGAAACATGTTTAACATAAAAAACTAAAATTAAAGTAATGATATAATTTTCATATGATCAACAAACATAGCATATAATTAAAAGACTTGTTAGTAAAGAAAAATAATTAAACTAAAAAATAAATTTCACATATGACTAGTGTACGATTACCATGTAGAAAAATTAGATATAAGTACTAAAAAAAACTTAGAAAAGTAAATTGCACTTTAGTCCGGTGCGGTTTGTACAAGAAATTCACACCGCACCATTATTACGGTGCAGTTTTGTAACACATTGCGGTGTGGTGCGGTGCGGGCGGTTTTCTAAAACCATTGCACTCCCCTAGTTTCCTCGTCGCTAGGTAAAGATGTAGTGAATAAACCGAAACGGTGGGTAAATCTTTATTTACATCTTAAGTAATTTCGTATGCTAAAAAGGCTTCATACATAAAATAAGATTGGTACGCACGCAGGCACATATGGATTCTTGACATTATCATCGGTCCAATTATTACATTTCATATTTAGGAAAGCCACGTGACGATATCAACTTCATTGATCCAAGCAAATTGACCATGAAATACAGGCCAAGAATCAAGATCTCCTATCCAAATGAAGCAAGTGCACATTTATCAAAACAAGCCCTCCCTTTCCAACTGAGCTGTGGTCCTATAATATAGTAAAATTATGTAGAAGCACTCATGTGAAAAGAAAAGTCGAGTTTTCACTACATCCACTTTTCTAGGAAGATGTACATTGTAAAGAAATTAATATATATAATTCTCACTATGACGTACCTAAAAAGCAGCAGCGCTGGATAAGTGTTTCCCAGATTAAATTCTAGTAACTTCTTTGCTAATTGTGCAAGCACAGAACCGTCTCCTCCTGCCAAATGGAAACTGAGGTCTAGAACACATAAACCAAGTAAATACTAGTTAAGGTAAGTTTGATATCATAATATGGCTATATTTTTCGTTTTCATTGATTAGATCTCTTTCCTCATATAGTGTTTTTCCCCTTATAGGGTGAAGAATGGTTAGGATGAGGAACGAGACAGATATAGGGAATATTTCTTCATCACTGGTAAATACTTCAAAAAACCACATATGTTCGTTCCTTTTCTTTGGCCAACTGCTGCTAATAAATGTAGTAAAGAGTTTGTGTTCTTACCAGAAACTTGAGATACCGATTAGCCCGTACAATGCAATGGAGTTTACACTAGTAGAAAATGATATATAGGTTACTACGGCAATATGGGCCACGGTTTCCCATAATCCGTCGCCCATAATAGACGCGGTGGCATTGTATAATATAGTTTAAGTTTAGGCCATCTTGGGCGACGGTTTCTGCGAGGCAACAGTCGCCTGCATTGTTAATGTCTTTTGGGCGACTGTTGTTATTGAAACATCCGTCGCCCATGAAGAAGGTTTTTTAGAAAATTATTTTTTTATTATGGACGACGATTTTTTGGCGAGACCAGAAACCCGTCGCCCATAATTTTAGTTAAATAAAAATCAATTTTTTTTTAACCTTGGGCGACGGTTTCTTCACAAGAAACCATCGCCTATGTATCTTAAGGTATGGGTGACGGTTACGGGCCAACAACCGTCGCCCATGAGCTTATATAACCCGTCTTCCTCCTTGGCCATTTCAGACGCGACGAAGCTCAAGCAAAAGGCGATTTGAGCGAATTTCTGGCAACCTTGCTCACTTTTCGACCTCTTCGAGCTACAAGAACACGGTAAAACACCTTCGACCTATTTCTTTCTACTAAGCTCTCGATTTAATGCTCTAACTTTCGAAATTTTGATATTTTTGAAATTGAGCTTTTCGAATTTTACCGATTTTTGGCTTAGTTAATTCGATTGAGGTTAGGTTTAGGAATGTGCATGTGTTTTATTCGATTTGAGGTTGATTTGGAGATTGATTAATTCGAAAATGTGGCTAATTTGGGGCTTTTTTTGAGTTCGAAAATTTCGAATTTGTAGATGGTTGGTGCGATTTAACGGCTTAATTTCTGCTATTTGAGGATTAGGGTTATGCTATATTCGATTTGGGTTGTTTTGGAGCTTGGTTTTCGAAAAATGTGGCGAAATTTTTGTTTTTGGGGCTTAGTTGAATTCGAATTTTTCGAGTTTGGAGTTGTTTTGTGCGATTTATGGCTTAATTTATGCGATTTGAGGCTTAAGCTTGTATTATATTCTATTTCAGGTCGATTTTCGAGCTTGGTTTGTGCGATATTTTGTGGCTATAATTCTTTTTGGCTTATTTTGGCTCGATTTTTTTCGAGTTTGGAGTTATCTTGTGCGATTTAATGGCTTGGGGTTTATGGGATATCTTTGAGATTAGTTTTTATGATTTGTTGGGTGGTTTTCGAAATCCAAAAGTTGATTTTAATAATATTTTTTTATTTTGAACGAAATTAGGGCAAATTTCGGGCTTGATGTGCTAAGACCAGTACCTCTTAACTTAGGAAAGCCTGTATCAAAAAGTCCCTCTCCAATATCTTTACCTCTTTCTACTTATTCATATTTGGTTGGAAAAACAACTTCTTCTTTCTTTTCAGCCTCATGTTTTGAATTTGTATCCTCTCTGTTGCCCTGTAAGCCGCCTTAAGCCCACCCTTAACCTTATCCTGAGATAATGGTATTCGCTAGCCTCTTCCCTTCCAGTTTTGTTGTTGGCTTTCTATCTAGCGCTATCTCGCCTTCCTTACTCCGGTGAGCTCTCCCATTGTCTCTTATTCTTAGCTTACTTCTTTTCGAGCTCTCTAAAAAGAAAGGGTTTGCTTCCTTTTCCACCTACCTCATATGGAATTTCAACTATTCATTTACCAGGAATCCACTTCTTTGTTCAAACCTCTGTCATTCCATGGGCTATTATCGTGCTTCTGGACAAGTTTTCGGATGATTACGTAAGTTTTCAAACCCGTATTTGATTTATATGTTCGTATTTGTGAAGTTAAGTTTTTAGTTAATCTTAGATACCCGTTCAAGGTTTTCTCATTAGGTGAAAACCTTGAATGGTCCCCATTTGGAACTGTTCTTAAACGTTCACCGTCGCTTCAGGGTGTAAATGTGTGTTTGAACGTCGATGTTGATGAAAAATTTGTTTTACATTTCCCTTTAAAATGTTCTCCGGGTAGACATATGGATTGGATGTATACCCTTTTCATATTTTTCGTCTACTTGGAGAACTGTGAGGAAATGCTGCCGAATTTTTGTCAACATAGAAGCTCAAAGACACATTTACAAGCGTAGTGAATGTTTAAGATGGGCTAGGTTGGAGCGATAAGGATCCTATCAAAGCCGTTCGATCGAGTGTACTTGCTTACATGAATACCTGTAAATTTTTATTTGTATAGTTTAGGCTATTGGAATGGATCGGGGTTGGATGTATTGTATGCGAACAACAGTTGAGTATGCGAAGGGTGTTGAGAAATTTATGAGATGTGCGGAACAGAATCGTAGGAAAAAAAAGGCAATATAAGATTTCGTGCCTGTGTCGTAATTGTAATAACATGAACTAGTGGAATAGTGACGTTGTGAAGGAACATTTGCTAATAGCCGATATCAAACCTGGGTATACGAATTGGATGTGGCACGGTGAAGCCGTTGTCGATGAAGCTAGTTATGCGGGTGTCGGAACTAGTACAAAAGTGCCACTAGATTTGGAGGACGATGCGGTATCTGAAGGTTCTTCGGACGACGATAATGATCGTATCGAGGACATGCTTCGTTATGTCCAAGAGGATTTTGAAGAACGTCCGCCCATATTTGACAGTCTTGTTAGGGACAACAATATCCCTTTGTACACCGCGTGCTCAAAGTACACAAAGTTGTCTGCTCTGTTCAAGCTGCTGAACGTTAAGGCTAAATTTGGTATTTCAGACAAGTGTTCCTCAACACTTTTAGAACTTCTCGCGGATATGCTTCCAGATGGCAATGAGCTTCCGACTTCGACCTATGAGGCAAAGAAGCTATTGTGTCCATTGAACTTACAGTACGAAAGAATACACGATTGTCCGAACGACTGCATATTTTATAGGGGAGATTATGAGTCGGCTGATAAGTGTCCGACGTGCCACACCTAGCGTTATAAGAGAAAAGACGAAGTCGGTGGCCCCCTTGCTAAAGTTTTGCGGTACTTACCAATAATTCTGAGACTAAAACGCATGTTCTCAAATCCGACGACGCTAAGATGTTTAGATGGCATGATAAGGAAAGGAAAAAAGAATGGAAAACATCCGGCGGATTCCTTGCAATGGAGGAACATCGATTCGATGTATTCTGAATTTGGAGGTGAGCCACGAAATCTCCGATTGGGGCTTTGCACTGATGGAATAATCCTTTTGGCGATTTAAGCAGCCGTCACAGTACTTGGCCGATGCAGTTTTGTATCTATAACCTCCCTCCGTGGCTTACGATGGAAAGGAAATACATCATGTTATCGTGTTTAATCTCCGGTCCAAAACAACCCGGAAATGATATGGATGTCTACTTGGCTCCGTTGATCGATGATCTGAAAGCACTATGGTACAAAGGAGTTGAAGTGTATGATGCATCAATCAGATGACAGTTTACGCTACGCGCCATGGTATTCTGTACTATAAATAATTTCCCGGCTTACGGTAATCTGTCTGGCTATAGTGTAAAAGGCAAAAAAACGTGTCCAATTTGTGGGGATAATACGGATAGTTAGTGGTTGAACAACTGTAAGAAACACGCCTACATGTGCCATCGAAAATTCCTGCGTACCCACGAATATAGAACGAAGAAAAAGCTTCTACCACTGTTTAACGGGAAAAGCGAGACTTCAAGGGCTAAAATACCGTTGAATGGCACGGAATTGAATGATATCGTCGCACACATCAATACTCAATTTGGTAAGAAGTGCAAAACATCGAAAAACAGCAATGTCTGGAAAAAACGATCAATATTTTGGGAGCTCCTGGGAGAACTTCGACGTCAGACACTATGTTTTGAGATGAAGGTGGAGATTTGTGGTGATAAATCAACATGAACATGTATCTGCTGCTATGTTGCTGAAGAGAATAAAATGGGAGTCCTTGAAGTTGCTGGTGACAAAAGAATCGTCACTGATGGAGGGCCAAGAGTGTTTTTCACTTATAGAGTGACATTTTTATTTGCGCTTTTTGCTGTAATAAGTTGCTAGGCAGTTTAAAGCCTTTGCAACATGGGAGAGAGTGGCAGTTAAACACGTGTAGACACAATACGTATTGAATGATCGATTTTTTTAAGTTGGCTTATATAATAATGTCAACTTTGTATATTTGGTTCACACGCAACATAAACGCCTAGTTCAAATTGGAGGAAAAATTCGCCTCCCTGTAAAAAAAATCAACGTGCCAGCCCATGCATTCACATATATACATACGAATAAAGTATATACAACCTACGAAAGCTTAAGAATTAATCAATTATAGGTAGAGTTCCATATAAGGCGAAGACTCGGGAAAGGGCGAACTTCCCTCCAAGAAACAAGCATCTACATATTGAACATTGAC